>ML682056.1:1483997-1607389 GCA_007922195.1 Podocnemis expansa
CCTCGTGGGGTCCCTTCCAACCCTATGATTCTATGATTCTAAGGCAAAATCATCTGCACAAAAGACCTCAATGAAAAGTCTCTCCAGCATCCTGGTCTTAGCACTGCATCTTTGAAGATTTAAAAAAAATAAAAAAAGAGTCATCAAGTTGAGAGCTGATATATAACCACTGACCCAAATCCCTTCCAGCATGGCTGAGGACACATGCAAAGAACAAATTGAATAGCACTGGAGCAAGCATGCATCTTTGCTTCACTCCATTCAAGATTTTGAATGCATTAGAGGAGTCACCATTAGAGATCGCTTATGTGGTCATGGAACTGATGGCTTTGTATGAACTTTCTTGAGAAACCCAGTTTATGTAGAAAAACACATAGACCCTCTCTGATGACCATATCAAAAATTTTGGTCAAGTCGATGAAAACTGCATACAGGTTCATGTTCTGTACAAAACATTTTTTTTCTGGACCTGCATTACTACAAAAATTATGCCTGTAGTACTACAACCTGGACTGAAATGCTGTGTTACTGTCACATTTTCCTCAGATACATTTGCAAAGAGCTGTAGTGAGGGTAGCCAATAGGTCTTTTATCTTGGCAAGTTAGGAAATCACCTCTCTAGAATGTGAGGACTCTCCTGGCAGACTGGGAGGAGGAAATTAAGTTTGACTATATTAAGAGAGCTAAATGCAGTATTCAAATTTAAAAATATGGAGCAATTTTACACAGTCATGCAATTATTTTCTATTAATTTGGATAAAGTTGAACACTGGATCACTAAAGTTTCAGTTCTTCTGAGAGTGAATTTGGCTTGGTAAAATGTATGATTAAGAGCTGAGCTGTAAAGATGACACTAGGTAATGTGTGATTACCAGGAATTATTTGTTGACTATTTATTAAATGTGATATTTTGTTCAATAGGAGCTTGCCACCGTTAATGGTATGAATCACCTTATTTAGCACTGTATATATATCCAGTAAAGCATACATGAATACTATATTCAGATACCAGATTGGACAAGCAATCCCTTTTTAATCAAGGAATGGATTTTATATTTCAAGAAGTGATTGTTTAGTGAGCATCTATTGACATCAATCCATCATGCAAATCACTGATTGCTTTATGAAGAACATTTAATTATCCACAGACTCTTTTCAAAGTTGCTGTAATAAGAGCTGATCAAAATCTTCTGAAATTTGTCAACAAAGACAAATTTAATAATGAAAATATTAAAGGAAAAATGTTCTCTTTTTTCAACAGGCCTTACCAGTAAGTACTCTTTCCTGTTCTCTCCCTGCAACACAAAGTATGGTAGTTTTATTATGTATTTTCAGTTGGTAAAATGACAAGGTTTCGGGTAAATCATGTGGACTCGTCTCTGAAAAATTTACAGTTCTCAAAATATTAATAAAAAATGAAATTGAGGACTCCAAAAACAGATGAAACCAAATTGGGAAAATAATTGTATGCAATCTTGCAAAACCAGTTACACCAATTTTGACCAGCCCTAATAAGTAGGCAGTTATTTTCAAGTGATATATTAAACCAAGCTTACAACTTTCTTTCTTGAAAATGGGACTCCACCCTTGCACTCTCCAATACTATAAAATAAAACTAGATTGGGAACTAAATCCTGCAATATTTTTTCCTCATTCAGTCCAAATTCAGTGAATTCAATTTTTAGGAAACCAGCTGGCTGAGCAAACTAACAGGCTCATTTGAAGGAAGAAACAGCAGCACCAAGTCCTCAGTCTCTGCATTCAGAACTTGAAATAAATTGATTGTTACCATGTTGGAAGTGTTGGAGAGCTGGTCTTATGTAAAGCTGCTGCTTTGTGTGGCTCCTTTGCTTTCCAGGATTAGAGCGCTTTGAAGGGCAAGGCTCCTGCTGTCTCAGAAAAGCACTTAAAAGACAATAGGAGCAAGGTACATCTACTTGAAAGAGATGTGTGGTTTCTGTGTAATCACCACACAACAGGGCTAACAAGAAAATGTATTGCTGATATGACATTTAGGAGAAGAACGTACAACTGTGTCTGCCACCTCCAATTACTTATCAGTAGTATAACAGTATGTTTTCACTGTACAGTTAACCCTGGACTATTACTGAGTTTTATTTACATCTTGTTTTGTTTTCTTTAATTAAACACAGATGTTCAATGCACTCCCTAGCTGAGGTTCCATCTTGCAACTTTGCATAAAAAACTGACTGTATTGAAGTAAATAGCAAAACTTTCACTGACTTTGAAAGGTCCAGGATTTCAGCCTCTGGATGTAATTTCTATTGGGCTCCTTGAGTCAGAGATTAATGCCTGGAAGGCTGTGGATGGAAATGATCCTTATCTTTGGGAGTTTTCTACAAGGTCTTAGTCATTACCCTGCCATAGGCTTTCCTTCAATATTGTCATTTTTCTTTACCTCCTGGTCCTTGGATCTTATAACTTTTGAGATGGGGGAGAGGGGAGTGCATTACCACAATGAGTGAAACTACCAAGTATCACCCAATACAGTATCTCTCCCAGACTAAATAGGAATGGTGCATGATTGTCTATGACATTTCATTGCATCAATTCTCTTGGGTAGTTAAAGATCCAACCAATCAGAGTAATTATGTGGCATTCCTGGGTTCATTCAGACTCACTAAGGGTATATCTACACAGTACTTTTATTTTGAAATAACACTGGTTATTTTGAAATAAAAGATATTTGGTCCACATGACATTTTCTTATTTTGAAAGGACAGATCCCATCCTTTTGAAATAAGAACTGTTATTTCGAAACAGGTTAAACCCAGATTGTTTCGAAATGGCTGTTATTTCAAAATGGTTGTTTTAAAACAAGGCCATTTGGACATGTTATTTCGGAACAACTGTTTCAAAACAACATGTCCAAATGGCCTTATTTCGAAATAACCATTTTGAAATAACAGCCATTTCGATAGCAGGCTTTCCCTTAATTTGAATTAACATTTTCTTAAGGACTTTATTTCGAAATAACTCATTTCAAAATAACAATGTGTGTGTAGACATAGCCTAAGAGTATAAGATGGTGTAGAAGGATGAACATTTCAGGAGAAACATTTCTGATTGCAATTTATAGTACTCTATGTCACTGGCAATGATAATGAAAAATTTCTTCCTAGAAAAGCAGCAGCAGTGAGAAGTAGTTCTTGATTTTTCAACTAGCATTGCATAGGTTCAACAAGAAGTTCAACAAGCTTTGCATGTCTTTAACATCATTTAGTCTACAAATTCGAATGAGAACATTATTCAATCACTTCCCAAGGTCCTTTTGATTTCCCTGAAATTTATAACTTTCAGAGAAACTCATCAAGAATTTCCTAGAAGTACTTTGTGTGCTCTTCCCTACCCCTGCACTATCAAAATAATAGTCTTAATGTTGAGTTCCTCACATTCAGGTGAAGCTGATACAAGTTGTTTATGCCATTATTTCCTTGACAATGGTAAGTTCTCAGCTTACTTATCATCATCAACAACTAGCTTTGAGTGATTCGTATACAATTCCCTTCCACTATCTAGTTCTCAGTTTTGGTCCTCTTGAATTGAACGGTAAATTTTGAACTTGATTTTGGTGTCACTTAAATTTGGCTCATGGTGCTTTGAAACAAAGAGTTAAATGCAAGACCCTTACATTTTATCAATGTTACCAAATAAACATGTCCTTTTTCAGTATCAACGGTGGGATGTCCCAAGATGGTGCATCTGACTGGTATGGAATTTTTGTTCAGTCAATTCTTTCTAGCAGCCCCGCCTCCTTCCCCCCAAGTGCCACCTTATTAACTTTCTTTAAACACTTTCCTCCCTCTCCCTCCAAGACATTTTCAGTTTTTTTGTTTAGCAAAATTATGACTCCCCCACACCCATGGCTACAATTGCAGTACACTTCCCTCAGACAACTCTATTCACAGGTAATATTCTAGTGAGTTGTTCCAACTATAATTGAAAGGCAGTGGGAGAGTCTCAGTGACAAGATATTGAGCTGAATTATCATCTTGCATTTGTACATGGACTTTCAACATACAAAAATCACAATGAACAACCCGTATTAGGAACATAAGAATGGCCTTACTGGGTCAGAGCAATGGTTCATCTAGCCTGATATCCTGTTTTCCAACAGTGGGCAATGCCAGGTGCTTCAGAAGGAATGAACACAACAAACAATCATCAAGTGGTCAGATCCATTACCCATTCCCATCTTCTAGCAAATAACAGTTCCTGCTCATCCTGACTAATAGCCATTGATAGACCTATCCCCTGTGACTTTAACTAATTCTTTTTTGAACCGTTATAGTCTTGGCCTTCACAACATCCTCTGGCAAGCTCATAGAGAACTCCTTATACATCACTGAAACATGAACAATTCTGCTGTGGAGTTTCACAACAGTTTGGGGTAGGAGATTAAGAACAACACTGTTGTTCCTTTGTTCCTAATAGTTGATCAACTTTCAGGATATTGTGTGGTTTTTACTATTGATACATCATCCTAATGGAAAACGTCAGGTTTATACTTGGTGTTATTTTGCTCACTTATTTCCTTAACCACAGTAAGCACAAAACACAGCAGTGAGTTTCCTTGCTCAGAAATCCCTATGTCTGACACTCCAGACTTTCAATTTGTTTTGTGCCCAAGATGCCCTTTCCCACGGCTTCCTTTTAGGGTCAGACTCCCAACTCTTTCAGCTGATTTTCTGCATCTCACACACAACTGATACCCTGGCTCCTGCATTTGTAGCTAGAAGAAATCCTCAGTTCACACAATTTAGCATTGACTTGCCATGAGACTTAGTGTGCACAATCGCCAAAACCCTCAGCTATTTTATTACATAAAAGGCTCAATTGCTTATACCTCATGTTTAATGAATGTTTGTGATTGTCTTTGGATCCAAGTTGGAACATTGGGGGGGAATCAAATAATTGTCATAGGTGTCCTAATGAAACCCTAATACCTGAGGCCAGTGGGGGAGGACAACACTGGGAGAAAATGCAAGGAGGTAGATGCAATAGAACTGAAAATCAGCAGGGGAAAGTAGGGCAATCGGCCTGGTATTTTAAGTGCCTGTACACAAATGCAAGGAGCCTGGGAAACAAGCAGGAAGAATTGGTAGTACTGGCACAGACAAGGAACTAGGATATAATTGGAATAACAGAGACATGATGGGATAGCTTGCATGACTGGAGCTCTGCCATGGATGGGTACAAATTGTTCAGGAAGGACAGGCAGGGAAGAAGAGGGAGAAGAGTACTGCTGTATGTAAAAGAGCTTTATGACTGCTTAGAGCTCCATTATGGAAGTGGAAACAAGGCAGTTGAAAGTCTGTGGGTTAAGTTTAATGGAGAGGGCAACAAGGGGGATGTCGTGGTGGGTGTCTGCTAAAGACCACCAGACCAGAAGAAGGAGGTGGATGAGGCATTCTATGGACAACTGGCAGAAGTTTCTAGATCACAGGCCCTCGTTCTCATGGGGGACTTCAATTACCCTGAGATCTGCTGGGAGGCCAATATAGCAGTGCACAGGCAATCCAGGAAGTTTTGGGGGAATGTTGAGGACAACTTTCTGGTACAAATGCTGGAGGAACCAACTAGGGGCTTTGCACCTCTTGACCTGCTGCTCACAAACAGAGAAGAATTGATTGGGGAAGTAGAAGTAAATGGCAACCTGGGCAGCAATGACCATGAGATGGTAGAGTTCAAGATGCCAATTAATGGAAAAAAGGAAAGAAGCAAAACGCAAATGCTGGACTTCAGAAAAGCAGATTTTGGCTCCCTCAGGGAACTGATGGGCAGGATCCCTTAGGAGGCTGATCTGGAGTGGAAAGGAGTCCAAGAGAGCTGGTTGTATTTTAAAGAAACCCTGCTAAGGGCACAGGAAGACACCATGCTGATGAGCAGAAAGAACAGCAAATGTGGAAGGCGCCCAGTGTGGCTTAACAGAGAACTCTGCACTGAGCTAAAGCATAAAAGGGAAGCTTACAGGAAGTGGAAGTTTGGACAGATGACTAAGGAGGCATGTAAAGAGATTGCTCAGGACTGCAGGGATAAAATCTGAAGGGCCAAAGGACAATTGGAGGTGCGGCTAGCAAGGCATGTGAAGGATAACAGGAAGGGGTTCTACAAGTATGTCAACAACAAGATGAGGATCAAGGATGGTATTAGTTCCTTACTGAATGGGGCAAGTATCCTCATGGTGGAGGTCAAGGAAAAAGCTGAAGTGCTTGATACTTTTTTTTACTTCTGTTTTCACAGGCAGGGCCAGCTTCCAGCCCACTACACTGGATATGGCAGATTGGAGAGAAGAAGAGAGGCCCTTGGTGATGGAAGGTCAGCTTAGGGACTACATAAAGAAGCTGGATGTGCATAAGTCCATGGGGCCAGATGAACTGCATCCGAGGGTGCTGAGGGAGTTGGCTGATGAGATAGCAGTACCACTGGCCATTATCTTTGAAAACTCATGGCGAACGGGGGAGGTACCGGAGCACCGGAAAAAAGCAAATATATTGCCTATCTTCAAGAAAGGGAAAAAGGAGGATCCAGGGAATTACAGACCTGTCAGCCTCACCTTAATCCCTGGAAAAATCATGGAACGGGTTCTCAAAGAATCCATCCTGAAATGCTTGGAGGAAAATAGAGTGATCAGGAACAGTCAGCATGGATTCACCAAGGGTAAATCATGCCTGACCAACCTCATTGCCTTCTATGATGAGATGACTGGATTTGTGGATATGGCAAGAGCCGTTGACATGATATACCTCTACTTTAGCAAGGCTTTTGATGTGGTTTCCCACAGCATTCTTGTTGGCAAGTTAAGGAAGTATGGGCGGGATATGTGGACTGTAAGGTGGATAGCGAACTGGCTAGATCAACGGTTTCAGCAAGTAGGAATCAATGGTTTCATGCCTAGCTGGCAACCAGTAACAAGTGGTGTGCCCCAGGGCTCAGTCCTGCTGCTGGTTCTCTTCAACATTTTCATTCATGATCTGCATGATGGGATAGCCTGCACACTCAGTAAGTTTGCAGATGATACCAAGCTGGGGGGAACGGTAGACACGCTGGAGGGCAGGGATAGGATTCAGGGAGACCTAGACAAATTGGACTAGCAGGCCAATAGAAATCTCATGAGGTTCAACAAGGACAAGTGCAAAGCCTGGCACTTGGGATGGAAAAACCCCCTTCACTGCTACAGGCTGAGGAGCGATCAGCTAAATAGCAGCACTGTAGAAAAGGACCTGGGGGTCATGGTGGATGGGAAGCTGGGTATGAGTCAACAGTGTGCTCTTGCTGCCAAAAAGGAGAATGGCATACTGGGCTGCATCAGTAGAAGTCTTACCAGCAGACTGAGGGATGTGATCATTCCCCTCTATTCCTCTGGGTAGTTACATGTATGCAGAAGCACTTGCTGTTGTGGACACCACTGCTTCAGTACACCAGATACTGAGATTAAAACTAGCTTGGGCAAGTCTACATAAGGTGGAATGTACTGCATGTAAACTTACCTTCAGAGACAAGAGTGCCACCTGTCAAATCACCAGCACCTCTTTCTGTAGCACCATTGTGAGCTTTGGGGGGTCTCCTATGCCAATGTGCAGCACAGAACAGTTTAGCTTGTGCCAGCAGGTTGGTGTGTGTGTTTGTGTGTGTGAGCACGCTCGCGTTCATGTGTGTGTCTTGCTCACCATCTCAGTCAAGGAGGAGTTGGAGTTGTGGGTAACTGCTGCCTACACACACTGGGGAAGGAGAATTCCCCTTTGCTTTCAGCAAACGAGGGGCAACTGTGTTCCCCACCTCCCAAGCTAGCTCTTCTTTGCCCCCTTACTTTATCCTCTGCTTGCGCCGTACTCTTAACAGAGGTCACAAGATGATGCAACTCTAGGCCATGAACGCTCACTATGAAGCAATACAAATGTATAGTATTGCAGTATCCTCCTGCCTTAAAGCTGTAAAAGTGTCCATTTTAAGGGCCCAATCCCAGAACTTCTTAGGCATATAACTTTGCACAAACAAGCAGTGACACTGATTGCCTTAGCTCTGCTCAAAAATTTCTCATGTGCATGTGCATTTGCAGGACCAGGCCTGGAGTAGTAGCTCTGTTTATCTGAATATTTATTCTATAACCTGAAATTCTGGAGACAAGATGGTGAGTGAATGAAATGGGAAACATCTGATCAGAACACTGGAACTCTCATTCGAGTTCTTCAAAGGGGCAGCCGTGTTAGTCTAGTTCAGTAAAACCAACAAGGAGTCCTGTGACACTTAAAGACAAACCAATTTATTTATTGCATGAGCTTTCCCACAAAATAAATTGACATCTTTAAGTGCCACAGGAGTCCTCGTTTGTTTTTCAGATGAGAGTGTGCTTTGATTAGTACTTTGTGTTGCACATAAAAGCCCAATTCAGGAATGCACATAAGCATGTGATGAAGTGGAAGCGTATGCTTAAAATCTTTTTAAATCAGTGTGTTTCCTACAACATTAATGTTTCTAAGCACTTTCTTGAACCTGAGTCACATTCAAGACAGACACACAACCGGAAATGGCCACTATAGTGCCTCAGGTTTGTTTGCCAGAGAATGAATCCTTGGCTATTGTTAAACCAAATGATGTATACTCCTCTCCCAGTAACCACTAACAAAACCCAGGCATTACAGTTTGGATATCAGAGATGGGAGGTGTAGTCTCTTGACAGAGTTGCATAATAAACCATCCACCTGTCTCAAATAGTTTGATTAAGTCTTAATTTGCCATTGGTTTAGAATTAGAAGTGAAACTGAGCATACTGGGAACTTTGGAAGGATCTTCATTTTTCCTGGCAGTAAGAGGCAGGCTCTGATTTGATGACTGACTGCCCCTGATACAGGAAGGCTTAGACTAGAGTCAGCTCATTTGATCTAAATTCACATGTGTTTGTTCGGGTATTATGTCCAAATACAGAGTTAGTTCTTTCTAATGTGCTTTGACCTGATGACTATAGAGAAACACAAAAACCACAGCAAATCGGACAGCTCTTTGAAAGAGAGGCTTGTAACTGTTGACATGGAACTGAATTGGGCATTTCTAAAGCACAATGAGAAACCATATTAAACTCTTGGAAACAAGGATTTTTGTATTTGAAATTGTCTTTTCAGTGAGAACTATGTTAGCAAAGAAGGAAATGGATTCACAGAGATTCCAAGGGAGCTAACAGTAAACAGCCTGCAAATGAACTCCTGTCTCCATTGTAGTCTAATCCAACAGACTCCTTAACATCATTTTCTAGGAAATCAGACTGTGTCAATTCCTAATCTGAATCAAGATTGCCTCAGGCCTTTACTGGAGTTGAAAAGCATCCTAATGTTAATGATAAATTGCACTTACTGAGATAATGTAATCATGTCCCAATAGCACAGAATATTAACAAACTATGACAATATTGTGCTCTGAATTCAGAGGCCCCCCAATATGTTTATATCAGTTTTATGCTGGTGTAACTTTAGTGATGTTTCTATGAAATACGATGAAGGTAAAATCAGCAAGATGTCATTACCCACAGTGATGATGCCCCTCACTTAAAGAAAAAAAAAAGCTACGAGAATAACATAGCTTCTTCCAAGGGCCTAGAAATTCTTTAGCAATATTTAGAGGGTACAGGAGATGAAGAAAAGTCACATCTCCTACCTGTTCCCTTTTAATAAGGCTCCCTTTTGTAAATTTGTAGGGCCAAATCCAATGGTCATTTAATTCTGCAGGGGCTTCAGTGGGCAGATTCAGATCATTGTGTCTTGATTGTTCTCATACAGGAAACGTTCCTCACTAACTGGTACTTATTGCTCAGATCGTAAACACCTTGGTCAGAGACTTTTTGTACAGCACCTAGTGCAGGGGTTGGCAATTGCCAGCATGCATGCCAAACCTAATATGCAGGCCTATGCATAGCAGCACGCAGGGCTCATGACCCCACAGTGCTGCAACTGCTACCTCTTCTGGTCCCACCATGCAGCTCCTGTCCCCTGCTATTCCCACTTTCCAGCTAGGTGGGCTGGGGTCGGCTAGGAAAAGGAATGTGCAATTCCTGTACTTTGCTAGCCCTGGCCCAGTGCCTTTCTTGGCCCTGCCCCCGGCACCTACCAAGGGTTCAGGGGGCAGGGCCGCCACCACGACAGCATATTTTGCCAACCCTAGAGCTAGTACAACAGTGTCCTGGTCCGTAAATGGGGTTCCTAGGCACTAGGTCAGCTACAATAAAAACCCTATAAAAACATTGGTTCAAAAATAGCATCAATTAGCTTGAGAGCAACAGAGATCACAAGGATGTTCCTAAGAATTCAAAGCCCAATGTGTTTCACTACCTCCTAAAGTATAAGCTAGAAAAGCATTAGATTATACAAACATGTTTCTGTCTATTGGTTATGAAATGTAACAGGTCCATTTTAATTCCTGCAGTCCTCAGAGACCTTGTTTGCTAAGTTTTTCATATTTCATTATGATAGCAGGTTTTGCGCTAGTTAAAACATCTCCATATTTTACATGCTATAAATGGATAAAGTACAGTCAGACAAAGACTAAGTAATTATGAAACTTCCATGGACAGTAGATCTTAAATCTGAACTATGCTTTTCCTTTAACTTTCCAATTGAGTGTTGCTAAAGTTACTATAGTCCATCATGAAACATGACATTATGCACAGAATTATATGGACTGTGGTGACAAATGGGGGAATATTTTACCTGGATTCATCACTTCCTAGAGAAGTGATAGTGCGGAGGACAAAAATTGAGTTAATTAGAGATGAAGTTTCTGAACCAGAATCTCTGTAATTATTGCTTAGAAAACTCCCTCCCTCTCTCTCTCTCTCTCACACCCACACCCACACCCGCATGATGTTACAATGACTCTGTCTTCTACACCATCTTAATCTTCTCATACATAGATCAGCCTTCAGTATAAATCAAGGTAACCCAGGCCATATCAATCAAGATCAAATCAAGATCTATTTTTTAAATTAAAAGATCGCACTTTTAAAATCCAAGCTGTAAACTTAAAATAAAAAAAATTGGGGGGCCTGGTTGAAAAAGCCATCTCTAAGTTGAGATGAATTCAATCCTATGATAAAGGTAGGTGCAAGAGTTCTATTAAATTGTGTTCTCATAAAGGCTATTCAGTCCTCATCAGTCTAAGGAGAAAAGCTGACATGCTATGCATACAATGGCATTTTACCTTCTAAAAGTAATACACAGATAATGTAACATTTTCCAAAGCTATTCAACTGCTACAAGGTGCTGAAAAAATATGCATTTGAATTTCTAGCCTCTTCTTTAATGTAATCTAGTATGAATTTAAGACAGCTACATTTTCACTCCATTATTGCCTGGTCTTTTGTCTTTGCCTATATTTTAAGATACAGGAATATTAAAATAAGTTCCACTTAACATAAGGGTAAAAAAAGTCAAGCATTAACATATTTAATTTCTTAGGAACATCCTTATTATTTCAACATAAGCAGATGGAACCAGGTAAAAATTAACATCACCCATTCTTGTAATGAATGGTATCTAATTAGAGCTGGTTGTTTTTGATGGAGATAATAAGTCCTGAAAATTCATCATTTTTTGACAATGAAAATAAATTGCAGAAAACTGAAACACCTGGAATGCAAGATGACTGGAACATAAGTTAAATTATTTGCAAAGGGCTGAGTGCCCTCTATTTTTATTGATGTCAGTGGGAGCCCAAGGCACTCGACAACTTCCAAGAGGCATGCAGAATCAAACCCTTTAGAACAGAATTAAGTTGGTTGAATGACTGCAAGTTTCATTTACTTTTTCACTATTAGCTTGATGTTTAATACGGATGATATCGAAAAGCACAGATCCCTACAGATTAGGTGAGGCCCTGGGAACCGAGACTGTGAGGAGGAGTTTCTTGCCTGTATTGAGGCTGAAAAATGTAGCATTGAATTATAGTGTCTGCCCATGGAGGCAATCACCCCACTTGATCTGTGCATAGAGGGAAATCATTGTCTTTCAATGTGGCCTCTCCTACACAATGGAGGATGAGGCTTCAGCCATCTCTTTCTGAACTGGAACCCTCTGTGTAGTTCTGAATCTAAACATGGGGAAGCGTGGACTAAACATGTAGAATACGAGGTCTTCCTCCACTCTCTGAGGGAAGACATGACTCTGTTACGCCATCCTAGAATGATAGCCTGTGAATAGGGGGAGTTAGCAGTCTCCAAAGGTTTCAACCCTCTGGCAGGGAAGAGCAGTAGTGAGTCTTTAAGCCCAGGCTGCAGCAGGAGCGAGCCCTGACTTTATCTTGAGGACCTTGGGGTGATGACCAAAACAGGCCTCCTGGCCTGGTGGAGGGAGTCTGCTGTCCCAGGGCTAGGGTGGTATGCAGTAGGAGGACTGATCACCACCCTACTCCATCAAGTCCCAGCCAAGGGCCTTTGTAGCGCTACAGCGTTCCACTACTGAGTTGATGGGCTTTGGCCAAAACATACCAACCAGTGCTCAGGTAGGAGTAGAGCCAGACTACTGTTAGCTACACCAAGGCTACTTTCTACACACTCTTTGTTTTGTACCTGTTGCTAAGGGTTGTCTACTATCTTCCCAGAGTATGCTGCAAGCAGCAGCTCTTCCGGTTCCCAGCTGGTTGGTGGCTCAGGCCACTTCTTCAGGTGGCAGCCCCAGCAGCTCCATTAGCACACAAAGAACTAACAGGATCCTTCTGTCCTCCTCAGCAGCCCCCATTTTGTACTTCCTGTCTCAGTCCTGCCCCTCTACATCCAGTGTGGTAGGAACGGCTTTCTGGGTTCCACCCATGAAAGGATGTCTGGCCCTCCCTCACTGTCAATCTCCAAAGAAGGCCACGACTCTTTGCTGAAAAAGAAGGCATTATCCTTCACCCCAATCTCTTTCTCTGCAACAATATTAATGCAAATTGTGTCTCTTCTGCCATGTCTAGGAGCTCTCTTCCATGGGAGTGCTGGAGCAGCTGGGACTCTGCTGGCAGGGGAAACACTTTGGCTATGTCTACATGACACTTTTATTTCGAAATAACACTCATTATTTCAAAATAAAAGAAATTAGGTCTACATGGCATTTTCTTATTTCAAAAGGATGGATTCCATCCTTTTGAAATAAGAATCGTTGTTCCCAAACATTAAAACCTCGATGTTTTCAAAACGGCCGTTATTTTGGAAGAGATATTCTGAAATAACGCCGTTTAGACCTGTTCTTTTGAAACAACACCATTTAGACCTGTTGTTTTGAAACAACTGTTCGAAACAAACAGTCCAATTGGCGTTATTTCGGAATCTCCCTTTTGAAATAACGGCTGTTTTGATTGCAGGGTTTTCCTTATTTCAAAATGAACCCTTTCGAAATACGGGTTTTATTTTGAAATAAGTCATTTCGAAAGGACTTATTTTGAAATAAAACTGTGTGTGTAGACATAGCCTTTGTTTATTGCCTTCTTCCTTTGATCCTTCCATGATTTTTATAAGCTTTACATTTCTTCTTTCCCTTTCTTTTTCTCCCTCTCTCCATTTCAAAAAGACAGCTTGATTCCACTATTCCTAATATTTTTTCCACTGTCCTAGTGCAACCCACTGGCCTTTGCCTTTTGCTCTGAAACTCAGGGATTGGGTACATTCTGATTTCTCCCATCAATCACTTTGCCTTTGCTCATTTTCATTTTGTGGGATTTACTACCACTTTGTCTCGTTATATTCTTCTTAGGAACTCCACCTTAAAGTAAGTGGACACAGCTACCATTGACTTTGGTGTACATTATGCCTTCATGACTCACTCCCTACCCACTGTTGTCCCACAAAAAGGGATTACACAGTAAACATTAGAAATAAGGAAACCTTGAGAAAAAAGGACCTTGAAAGTATCACAGAGAACCTTTTATCCTCTTTGAGCTAACTGCTGCCGATCATACAATGGTCATATGAAGACAAGTGGCATCATGAGTCCTCTATGAACTTTGAGGTTTACAGCTTGTACTGTTCTCAATGTCTTTCAGTATTAACAGAAAAAAAATCCCATGGATTTCCCTGGCAGAAGCACCTGTTCATTACTAAGGACCCAAGTACAGTTGTCTTGACAGTGCTGAGTGAGGTTTTACAGCTAGATGTAGACATGGTATTACAGGGGTCTGAGTCAGGAGCTGACTCAGTACCGTGTCACTCAAATCTCCACCAATTTAGATTCATTGGGACCTATATGGAAGATCAGTCAATGAGTAGGGCCACATCTGAAGGACTAATTAGAGGGAGCAGCTAGAAGCAGATAAACAGAGAGGAAGGAAGCCCTGGAAGGGAAGGTAAAGTTGCCACATTTCTTCCCAGAAGCACAAGGGTGAAGCTGACTGGGACTTGTAAATATGTATTTAGCACAACAGGCAATGACCTGCTAGAACACTATACTAGAGCACAGTACCAGTGAAGGTGGCCTGGAGTGGGTGTGGTCTGTACCTAAGGTGTGTGAGACTCCTAGGAGACCACCCTGTGACGGATAGACACTGGGTACAAGATAAGAAAAACACAGATTTAGAAAGACCAAAATTCATACCTAACCTCTCACACTTCTGAATAGCTGCTCTTGGACCATTTCACAAAAGACAGTCCCAGTTAAAGGAATTCCTCTTAATCCTCGAGAGCTAGAAATGTGTAAGTAGATTGTGAACATTTTTGGGCAGAGACTATCTGCTACTCTGAGTATGTACAGCCTCTTGCAGAATGGGGGTCCCACTTTTGGTTAGCTGTTCATGACCATAATAAACATATTAAATAAATATTAATAATGGCGTTCTCTACTGAATAAATAATAGGATTAGGACTTGCTTTTCAGTGACAAGACTTTCTTTATATACATAGAGAAAGGAAGGAAAAGAATTCAAGAACTGTACACCACAAGAACACTGCTAAGTATCTTATATGGACTATATTGATGCATCTCAAAGAATCTGGACTAGTTGAAGAGTATTAATTTCTATATCTCTAACTGGAACTGACTGACCAACATGTTAGCTGACATTTTGACACCCATTTTCATTAAAAAGACAAGATGATGGAAGGTGCAGAAATCAACATCTTTTGTCTCTTCCTCTAGGCTTTATTAAATTAATTTGGCCTCAAGAGACAAGAGCTTTTGCTATTTAACTCAACCATCATTAAAAGTCTTGAAAATAATCTCATCAAAAGGTGTGATAAGAGTTTTCAGAAGGTTCCTGAGAAAGCCATCCAGATCTGGTGCTTTACGGTACATACAAAGAGCTGTCTGATTACATTCACCATCTCTTTGATGTGAGGAAGGGCACTTAGTAGGTTAATATCCTCAGGAGAAAGGGCAGGATGATTCAAGCAGAGAAAGTACTGTGATTTGGCCACTTTGAGACCTCAGGCTGATGCCACATACAAAGATTTCTATAAGTCTGAACACACTTTATTGATTCCCTAAGCTTATTCCTGACTCCTTTGTTATTTCTGACAGCTGCAATAGCAGCAGCTTTCTTTCTGGATTTAATTAACCTGGTAGACTCTCTGCTGGTCCTGTTCTTCCACAAAGAGAGCGTACGGTCACTACAAAAGGCTGAAATAGTAAGAGGACATTCAGGGTCAGATTCGCACCCTTTTTGCCCCTAGGCACAGTATTTTCAGTGCCCTCACTGCCTTTAGCTTCCCTGTGTTCCATGGGGGTGGCATGAGAGTTATGGGGAAGAGAGAAAGGGGCTGGCCAGGCCAGCTCTGCAGAGAGGACAAAGTGGGAGGGAGAAGGGCTGGGGCAATCTGCTCCATCAGCTCCGGGTAGAGAGCTATATGCATATCTTGTCCAGATTCTGGCCTGGCCAGAGGGTGTGGCCTTATTGGGAAGAGGTGATCAGGATGATGGGACCTCAGAAGAAAGGAGGAGAAACAGGGTCAGAGTTCCTGGACCCCAAATTGGTCAGAGCCTGCAGACTGGGGCCCTGTTGAGCTGTGCAAATAATCCACCACTGTTTAGACACCTGGAGAAAGTTGGCACCCTTCACCACATGTCTACTGTGCCTAATAGGAAATCTAGCCCTGAGGAAAATGCTATGAATTGCCAACGTCAAAATTAACCCATATATTTTAAAACAGAAAAAAAAAAAAAAACCACAATTACACTGGCCCAGTCCATACCCAGAAACTCTCAGGGCTGACTGTTCCAAAGCGGTTAGATGACTAAGTCCGTGTTTTAGGCACCTAAATCCCAGTTTTGGGATCACTGCAAAGTACAAAACTCCTGTCGAGTGCCTGCTGGCATCTAAACTTACTCACTGCATAAGTTTTTGGAGTGGAAAAATTACCAGGATACCAATATTTCTGCCTCTGGGCCTAGGCACTGCTGCCTCCCAGTGGGCAGCTGAATGCTTATTTTCCTGCCTAAGCTCCAGAGTTATTCAGAAACCAGAGAAGACAGGTGTCTGGCTGCCTAATTCATGTGCAAGATGTGATCCTTTAGGTGTTCTAGGATCCTGCTTACCATAGCAGCCTCCTATAGGCAAGATTACAACACAGCCAGGAGGGATGAGGACGGCTTCACCCATAATTTTTATCCCATTGATTAGAGAATTTACCTCCCCTATTCTAATCTTCCTTCTACCTGAGTGAATGCAGACTTGGCCCATCAGGTTGAGTGCTCTAAACAATGGTCTGTATGACACGCTAATGCGACATTGCCTCCATCTTTCTTCTTGAAGCTGTTTTACTATGAGTAAATGACTAAAGAATGATTGGAGCAGAGGGACTGGATCTTGAGTATCCCATATCCTCTAATTCCTAGGCTGTAAAATCAGTCTCATGTTTCTGCATGCTTCCCTCCACCCCAGCTCTGTTGGGGGGGGGGGTGAGACAGTGAGTGAGCACACACATGCACAAACATGATAATAGATCTAACCACCAGGCTATTGAATGTTTCCCTTGGTATCTCACTAGAAGGCACCTAATTCCAAAGAAGGTTCCCTACTGTGAAACATAAGTAGAGAGTGGTATCTTTTGGCAGCCTGGATTTAAGTAATTACTGTTTTAGTGACAGGGATGGATCCTAGAACAAACGCCTCTGATTAGTATCTCCCATTGGCTAGATTAAGTGGTCTCCTGCCTGTCATGCTGGCTTGTGGGAGTACCTTCCTGAGGCATCCAATTCTCCCCATTCAGTATGTAGAAGCTTAGGTGGGCTACCTCTGGCATTGTATGTTGCAGTTACTTTTGCAGATGCTTAACTACTTTTGTCCATTCAACCCTAGATAGCCACTCGCCCACCTTGGCTAAGATTCCTGGCTGTTGTATACTATAGTTCAGGATGAACATTGGGCCAATGAGAGCTTTGTTCACGTTTGAGGAGGAGGAGGAGGAGATGACATTATAGTTGGATCATTTGATATTCTGGGTGCCTAAACAGTTGAGTATTGATACCTTCCTTTTCCTTAACAAGAACATAAGCGTTTAATACTGCCTAGGGAAGCTGTATGACAGAGTGAAGAGAATGCAAGGAAACATTTTGTAATGGATATTGATTATAGGGAAGTGGAACATGCAAACGCTCAACATATTAAAATTAGATGAAGGATTTCTAAATTTCACTGATTATACTACACTTAAAAGGTTTTAAAAGCACTTAGGTCTTGCCTACACTTGCGGTGGCATGGAGCATGCATGAAGCTTGACGCTTCGGTGAAAGGCAGGCAAACATCACACTGTGGTGTAAAGCTATGAGTGGCACAGAAAGGCTCTGGCAGGGGCAAAGCAGTGGGGAAAGGCTCCAGCAGATACCTGTGGTAGCTCCACTTGTGGGGAGCTTTTCCACTGCCTCTCCTGCCAGAGCCTTTCACTGCAATAGGAGAAGGCTCCAGCAGCAACAAGTCTAGGCCCCCCCCCCCCGAAGACACTATGCTGCCAAAAATAGCAGTGTAGACAAGGAAGGCAACAGTGGTTTTTCAACTGGTGTGCCATGGCACACTGGTGTGCTGTGAGAATTGTCCAAGTATGCCAGGAAATTTTGTACAAAATTAATGAAAACCAATGTAAAACAAATATTGTTTCATCTTAAATAATATTCTATCCAACCAGAATTACAACACATAAAACTCATAAAAATTAATCATCAAAATTAAAAGCAAGGTATTAGTCTTTTGATTCTAAAAAGTGAATATTCTAAATGCACGGAATCAAAGGTCAAAACTGAGATGTGTATTTTTTTCTGGTGGATTTGAAACATTAATACATTTGATCCTTCTTTAGTTTTTTTTTATGTACTATGTTACAAACCTCTCTAATAAGACCATAACCATAGTAAATGTAAGCAAATCTGATGTTTAGGAGCAATGAATTCAGCTGAAGAAAGTGCATGTGCCATAGAATTGTTTCTTATTGAAGTATGCCATGTTACTGAAAAGATTGGGAACCACTGCCCTGAGGCTTCAGGCATGGTTTTACACTACACACGTCTACACGGCAGGCCCAGACCTAGGCTACATTTGGAGGAAAATTGTCAGCAGTCAATTGTTGGTTACGCAAGGAACGTAAAATTCCTTGTGTAACCAATGGAGACTTTCTAAGCCACTGTTAGACATTAGGGGAAAGCTGACTGCAAATCACTTGTGGTCGGCTTTCTCCTACATCCCCTGGCCCCCCAGGACTTCCAGGAGTTCATACTCGCTGCAAGCAGCTCCTGGTAGGGCGAACTTGTTAAATTGACTTAGAGTGTCCACATTCATAAGTCCTGTGGACTGCCCACATCCACACTGGCAGCTGCTAGGTTGACTTAACACTTAAGTCTACCTTATTAAGTTGGTTTAAGGGCTAGTCCCCATCTACACTGGCTTAAGTCAACTGAATAAGGTTGATTTAAATGTTAAGTCAACCTTCTGAGGTGGAGTTTTTAAGTCGACTTAATAAATTCCAAATGTGGCTGGAGCTTTCCTTAGGTCCACTTAAGGAAGGTTGAGTCAACCTAAGGCACCAGCGTAGGCATACCCATAAGCAGTGCCTCACCATCTACACTGCTATTTATACCCATGATATCTGGGCACATGGTGTCTCTGGACTCTACATACTACTGTAACTGTGGACATCTCTTTAATAAATAAGAAGTTAAAAGTAATAATAGCTCCTGATGTGTATGTTACATCAGTATTGATGTCACATCCTGGAAATAATGTTTTCATTTCCCATTTTGCCACAGTACCCCACAGCATTCAACACTGACTTCAGTGGGAGGTAAGGATGTACAGACAAGCAGTTAATACATGCGTCAGCTCTAAATAATTAATGACCCCCCCCAATTTTATATGGCATGGTAGCCAACCTCTCTAGAGGATGTCTCTCATGGAGTCATGATAAGCCAGGTTCTAAGATATGTAGTAGCATACTAAGTGCACAGATAGTGCAGAGAAGGCATTCCTAGTATTAGGCTCTTCCATTCTTGACTGTCAGTGCAGTCTCCAAAACAGATCTATAATTCAAAATATAAGAATATTTCTTTCCTGAGGTTGCCAGAAATACAACAGTGCAAATACCCTAGGCATATTTGCTTTATCAGCACCAGTAAATTAACTCCTATAGGAACTGTTCTTACCCAGCCTCTAAAGATGGTCCGGAATAGGGGCTGGGTTATAACCTCTTCACATTGGACTTGGGTCAGAAACTCATTCTGCAAAAATCTGAGATTTCAAAAGCTTCCCATCTTGAATGAAGATGAATAATCAAAATCTCAAGAATTTTGACGACCAAAAATCCATTGAGGGGTGATTCAGGTCAAATGAAATGCCTCATTTAGATGATTTAGAAATATTTTGTTTTGAGTTTGACCATTTGTATTTTAAATTTTTATGCTAATTACCTAGAATTTCAAAGTTGTCATTTTGAATAAGAAAACCTTTCTTTCCACTCTGAAAATGGTAAAAGTGGATGTTCCAACAATGTCAAAAACTTTTTTTGCTCAAAAATGCTTTGCATCAAAAAAGTGTCAAAAACTGAGCTGTTCCTTCACAAAATTTAGGCTCTGAAAACCCCTCCATTTTGTCAGCCTCATTCCTAACCATCTCACTATGCACTTCTGAATTTAGGATGTAGCTTGCGCCATGCTGTGGCCACTGGTAGCATCGGGGCATGTCTTGATCCAGCTTTCAAGTCTTCCCTTCACAGACAGCTCTCTGGCCAATGACTATGGCCTGCAGTTCCCCTCAATGCAAGTTTTACCCTTAGGTGATGTAGCTTTCTGTCCTCAAGTAATACTTTCCTATCCTGTGCAGGAGGGATAACAGGGCTGCTACTGGTTGGGTGTTGCGAGTACTCTGTAAAGAGCCTGCAAGGTCATTATCCTCACACTATCCCTCCCTACCCCAAGGAATGGTTAAACATTCATACCTCCTTCAAATAATCTGACAAGCATTTGCTTTTATAGAAAATCTCCATTGTTGAAAACAGTTTATTTGATTTACGGTATCTCACACACTATCTGTATCAACAACTCCTTAACATTATGGGAAGCCCACAGTTTGGGGCTGTTTTATTATCTTCTACAACATGGGTTGGCAACCCCCAGCACATGTGCCAAATCTGGTACGCAGGCCTATGCACAGTGGCATGCAGAGCTCCTGGCCCTGCAGCGCTGTGACTGCTCCCCCAAAATGCGGTTCCTGTCCTCTGCTGGCCCCATTCCCCAGCTGAGGGCGGGATCAGCAGGGAAAAGGAGCATGCAGTTTCTGTCCCTTGATGGTCCCACCCCTGGCACCTTTCTTGACTCTCCCTGGCTCCTGCTAAGGATTTGGGGGACAGAGGTGGCATGGGGGCTGGCCAACGTTGCTAACCCTTGCTTTACAGTCTCGAGTGGGCAGAATCTTGTGCAATTAGCAACTGCAGGGAGATGCCTTACCTGGTAACCTCTCAAGTGTGAATAGCATCAGAGAGTAGATATAAATCCTATGGTATCTGGGTATCCTACAAATTATGCAAGTTCAAAAAGACCAAGGCAATTCTTTTCCCCCCACAACTCTGCAGAAGTCTTTTCATGGCTGGCAGCAAACTCACGATCCTTCTGAACGACAGACAAAGCGCGTTTCAGTATTTCAACAACAGAAGCAAGTGGTAACTGTGTTAGAAACAGGAATATTTCCCAATTATCTGTAGTATTGGATAACAAACAAAGTTTTTTTTTAAAAACATGGAAATACATAGTTATGGAGAGTAAGTTTTAGCCCCTGTAAGCACACAGAAGCAGTAAACTATATGTTTAGCCACTGGAGCATCTTTTACAGTCTGCATTGGTATCAGATTAGAAAGGAGACAGTACATCTGGCTCTGAAGAGTGCCCAACACCAGTTAATTCTAAATGGAACTACTCCTTTCTCCTACAGGTGAACTCAGAGAAGATGCATTTATTGATTTGTTTCTTTAAAAGCTTTTGAATTCAATGGTTTTAACACAAAGAGAAACAATTGTATTTACATTCAGCATTTGATCATCAGTGGCTGTAAAATTGGCTTAGTTCTATTATGGTCTATGGCAGTGTTTCCCAACCAGTGTGCCATGGCACATAAGTGTGCCCGCAGCCATGCCATGGAATTTTTTGAAAAACTACTCAGAGTTCTGGATGGGTTCATGAATATTCATGAGTTCATTTGGTGACTATATGGTGGTGTACCTCAAAAAATTTAAAGGTATCAAGTTGTACCATGGCAGAGAAGACGTTGGGAACCACTGGTCTATGGAACTTACCCAATTTACATCAGCTAGCATGCAACTGATATGTGTAAAAATAAATAAATAAATAAAAATATCCACCTAAAATGATACTTGAATGCCATTCCTAGAGAGAATGCTATCATCAGCAGAACTGCTGAAGTTAATATTTGGGGTAGTGAGATGGGCAGAATCATAGAAGCACAGGGTTGGAAGGGACCTCATGAGGTCATTTAGTCCGACCCCCTGCTAAAAGCAGAACCACTCCCACTAAATCATCCCAGCCAGGGTTTTGTCTAACTGAGCCTTCAATGTTTCCCCAAAATGGAGATTTCACCCCCTCCCTAGGTAACCTATTCCAATGCTTCACCACCTTTCTAGTGAGAAAGTTTCTCCTAATATCCAACCTCAACCAGCCCAGCTACAACTTGAAACCATTGCTCTTTGTTCTGTCCTTTGTTACTACTGAGAACAGCTAAGCTCCCTCCTCTTTGGAGTACCCCTTCAAGTAGTTGAAGGTTGCTAGAAACAATGAAAATCAGCTCACTAAAATAACTGCTCAAAGTAGTAGTACAAAGTAGGAGGAGGATTGTAATCAGGAAACATGTAGTCAAGACACTTAATTAGTCCAAAAGTGACAAAGAAAAAGGCCATATGGTATGTACCTAGCACAGTGGCAGTGAAAACAGAGACTGTACAGAACAGAAGCTCATCAGTGGCACAGTGAAAAGATGCATGATTAATTACATTTCAAAAGTGTGCTGGAGATGGAAGGCGATGTCAAATGTTATGCAAAGATGGATAGAAAAATCATCATTTATTGTACACTGTTGATGGGAGAGGAGGCCATGCATGCAAATGAGAATGAAGGATCAAATGCCAGCTGAAGTGGTGAAGAGTGACAAAAAACAATATTTGCTATTTGACTGGCTGGAAAACTAAATGTCTCATAGCACATTTTAATAGCGCACACTGCAGCAAGGTTTATTGTTTTATATATTTAGAGCAACTCCCATAGGTTCACTTCAAACACTCTTCGCAGAAGATAAATATCTTGTGTCCTGAAGAATATGCAAAAACCACCCTTCATGGAAAGCTGGACGCAAAGTCATTGGAATCACTTTGACTGAGAAAAGCAATGAGTATTGGGAAAACTAATGAGGTCTGCATTGGTTCATAGTCTCATTTTATAAATCAGTGCAGGAATTCTGTGAGGTCAAATTACTTCTGTTTCTAGTAGTTCCACTCCCTCCCAACAAAAAGCACATTGGATGTGACAGTCCAAAGGCTCTTTGTTCTGTGCAGCATTTCCCTACCTTTTATGTACTTCATGTTTACCGTGAGATGAGATTGAGCAGCCAAGTTTAGTACGTGTTAAACTTACTAGTAAAAAAAGTTTCATACTTTGAGGGAGCCAAAGACATAGTCCCCATAAATCTGAGAGTTTCAGTTCTCTAATATACTAGGAGCTACTTTGTAATAGGGATGCAACAATGCTTTATATCACATTAAAGTTCTGACTTCATCCTAAATACATGTACATACATGAAATGAAGTAAGGAGTGTGGTGTTGTATTTGAGTCATACCATGTCAACTTATGATATAGCACATCATCAACAGTGTGTATGTGATTTGATCCCATTCACATGAACTGCCTAAAAGCAGGGCTTAGGTTTTTCCCTTTTATTGTATTAATATTGTTCTGCTTCTGTACTAGTGGGCATGTTTTCTTTTCATCTGGCTGGGAGAAGATGGTGTCTGATCCTTTTTCCCCTTCAGTAATTGTTGAGAAGGACTGAAAGAATTGTGATTAAAATTAGATAAATCAACACACACATAGATATGGAAAAGGCTTAAAAAAAAAAAAGAATTGGGTAGGTTGTCTTCTTCTTCTTCAAGCATGCATACATGAGCAGATATCAGCATTTGCCCAGAAGTGTGTCATTAGCTGCATCGGTGTAACTTTTTTGCAGTCCGAGGATAATTTGTTTAAAAGTTGCTTCAAGAAACTAGAGAGCAGGAAGAACAGTCACCCCCTCAGCTGAGACAAATTCGATGCATATAGGTGCATCCCACCTGCCTGCATTGCAGTCCTGGAAGTTCTTTTATCTTTCAGAACTGATCTGAAACCAAATATTAATGACAGCTCATTTATCTAGGCAACAGAGATTTTTGCTTTTTTTTTTGTCCAGTAATGCTTTTACCAGTCCCTCTCTCCCCCACACATTTCCCTGGAGGCCTGTGGATGGACTTTTAAGAAATTAAGTTAACATCAAAGGGAAGCTGAAAATAACAGCATTCCCATCAGTGAACAGCATGCCGAGAATTTTGTGCTCAGACTGTCTGCGTGCCCTGCAGGGCTTACACAGACGGATTTTGTTTGTTTAGTTTTTCAAGATGTTAAGCAGGGGAAAAAGAACTCTGAAGGCCAGCATTTCCCTGCTCATGTACTGTAGGGCTCCTGTTTGCCATGGTGTATTCAATAGCATGCCTAAAAAAAAAAAACAAACCCATATCCAATCGTAGAACAAACATTCAGTGTTATGTAATAGCCAGAAAATCAAAGAATCCAAGAGTTTAGGGTTGGAGGGGACCTCAGGAGGTCATCTACTCCAATCCCCTTCTCAAAGTAGGACCAACCCCACCTAAATCATTCCAACCAGGGTTTTGTTGATGTAAATTGTAAATATAAATACATACAGCTATTATGATGATTATGCCTAGAACTGGACAAATAGTATTATCCAAATATTATTCAGTAATATTAATCAATTCAGAAAAAATCATTCAACATGATATTGCAAATTCCTAATCAAAATTTGATCCATGATAGTATCCTTTTTGGTTTGCACATGCCTGCAAACATCCATAGGATTCCGTTTGGGGAGAAGATACAGATATTCATGAATGAACAAGCATCTGCACTGCAAAGGAATTTGCTATATATTATTTACGAATGCTTGACTGGGAAAGTGTTAGTTATTCATTGGTTGACATTTAAATAGTAGCTAAAAACCCCCGGACTCCTGTCTGTGTCCTAACAATAAAATTAAATTTCAGCATCTTGCAGTAGTTCAACAGGAACTCAGCCAGTCACCTACCCATAAGAACTCTTTTCCATTCCTGTGGGAAACATTACCTCCACCCTTCCCAACAACCCCTCTTAGGGTATGTCCACACAGAGTCTTTAAATCGAAATAATGCAGTGTAAGATATTGAGGCCAGCCAACAAGGACAGAGTAAAAGAAGGGAGGTATATAAGCCCCCGGACATTGAAGACTGTGTATCCTGCTGATTAATCAGGCTTAAAGCAGAAAATTGGAAGCACCTCAGAGCAATCAGGAGTCAACCGGGTGCACAGTAAAAGCCTCTCTGCCCCAAACGGAGGTTGCACAAGCTGGGGAAGGAGCAGGAGGAGAGTGCTGTGTTACAGGAGATATTGGAGAGAGCAGATGAAGACAGGCAAACTGAGGTAAGAGACAGAGAGCACAAAAGAAAGCCCAGCAGAAAGGGAGACTGGGTGAAAAACTGAAAAGGAGCAGAGGAGGGGGAAAAACAGCCTGGGGGAAAGAAAACTGCCGGACTGGGACTTGGTTAGCAGTGCCTAATTGCTTCTCTTAGGGCCCCTGGGCTGAGACCCAGAGTAGAGGGTGGCCTGGGTCCCGAACCCCCTCCCCCTCCAGATGTGACATCAGTGACAGCCCGAAGGGTAGGAAAACAAGAAGGACCGAGACCCCTTGACCCAATAGCAGGGCAGAGCGTGAGATCCACCACAACAAGGTACTGCTGTTTGCTGCAGCAGATTAGTTTGATTTAAAAGATTGCAGGTCCATACTACATTTCCTTATATTGGGATAAGGACCTCTCATCTTGCAATAAGGAAAGTTGTTTTGGTATAATAGAACCTATTATTATATCAAAATGTCAGTTAAATTGAAACTTATTTCAAAATAACACTGTGCAGATGTGTTATTTATTTCAATTTAAAAACTTTTGCCCTTCTCCTTCCCAGGGTGCTGTCCCTTTTTCTATATATTGGGTGGGGGCATGGCCTTTTTAGGGGGCCATCTTGCCACACCTCCCATGGCGTCCCTCTCCTAAACAGAACTAGCAGATCCTGTCCATGGACATGCTAGTTCAGTTTGGTCTTCTAGTGGGGACCTGTTAAATCGATTTAACTTAAATCAATTTAATGATTTTTTATAGCTATTCAATTAAATCGATTTAACCATGTATGTGTGGACATAGCCTTAAACAAATGTCATTTGCAGAAGGCCCAAGAAATTCAGACTATTTTGGATGAAGGTGGGGAGCACGTTCCAAAATCCTGGATCATTCACAGGGAAACACTCAGCCAAGCCAAGTCCTCTCTTTTATTATTAAGTATCCAGTTTGAACACCACTATGGACAAGAGTTGTGGCAGTCTGAGGGACAGAAGTGAGCCCTCCAGCCATGAGAGAACAAGTGAAGAGACAAGTCAATGATTTTCACAAAAACAACATAGTGATCCTTCTTTATAAGCACTGATGAGGTCAAGGAGAAGAGAATGGGGGAATAGACGTACATAGGCAAAACATGGAGCAAGGTGTCTGTTGTGTTGTGGATACGAAGATACAAATGCCATTTCTTTGGACAATAAATAGCCAATTACATGACCACCAGCCAGCATTCCCTCGAAGAGTCGCTTACAGTGAGGACAATCCCTAACCCCAATGGCCGTATCACAGAGATGGTGAGATTGCCACTGAGAAGGGATAGTCAGGGAGAAGAAAGACAGCCACAATGGTTACTTAATGTGAGTGTGGACGCAGAAAACTGAATGCAATGTCAGCTTATCAACCAATACATCTGAACTGTATTTCCAACATTTTCCTCATCCTCAGCGAGGAAGGAATCAAGCTATTTCTAAATCAGGCATCAAATAATATGCTCTTTCTTGTGTAATGAAAACAAGAGGTTTTTAAAAATGTCTTAACATTTCCTACGACTGTTTATCTCCAGCCATATTGCTCTCCCTAAATTCATTCCACCCATCTGCTGAGAGGTTCAATGCCCCCAATAATTTCTTCTTGCAGTCTTTTTGGCTATAAAGATTAGTTTATGAAATCAGAGAACATTTTCTACACCATCTGACCGGCAACACAACCCAATTAGTGGATGCCAAATAGCTAAAGAGTCCTCACTGAGAACAGTTTGCAAAACACCATAAGCTTAAGTCTGTTTCTAGAAACTATGCAAGCAACCATTAATACAAAACAAATCTGCAGAAAAGGGAAAAACAAATCAAACATTTTAGAGGGAGATTACTAGCAGAAAAAAAGGACCAAACAATAATTTATCTGCAGCAAATATTTTAACTGGCTCTGAGAGTAACATATATGAAATGGAGTTTATTGGAGAATCAGTAAATAACAAGCCCCTTTTTGAGCAAAGAATTTATAAAGAAATAAATTGGTGGGAGACAAATCCTCATTTTCCAAATAAGAACATGAAAACAGCCCATACCAATTGCTGTGCAAAGCTAGATTTTTGAAGTGTCATTTGTCTCTTGCCAGACATTTCAATCTATAGAGCACATTTGAGCCAGGAGTATACATCAAGGGAAGCAGCTTGCTTATTAAAATGGCATCTTTTAGTATTTGCTGTACTTGTAAAACTAGTTTTTCTCATGTACACAAAATACTGGAGATGCAATTATATGTGACTGTAAACAACACAATTGTGAAATTTTTAGATTCATGCAGTCTTACAGTTATGATCTGGCTAGAATTGTTCAGTCCTTAATTTGAAAAAGATTTTTTTTTTCTAATTTTCAGCTCAGCAGACAGAATCTAGGATCCATTGTGCCTAGGGTGCCATCACTGGTAAAAGATTATGTAATCAGAATTCAGCCAGCAATGTTACTGGAAATGTGTGAGACAAAAAGGCTGCGTTCACACACAGGCATTATTTCAATACAAGTTGTGTTGAAACAAGTTGTGTCGAAATAATGCCTTATTTCAAAATAACATAATTCGAATTAACAGTTTGTTAATTTGAATTAAGGAAAAAAGCTCAAAGCGAAATAGCAGTTTCAGGCAACAGTTATTTTGAAACAAGTCACCGTTGTTTCGAAACAACATGTTCGGGCGGCATTGTTTAGAAACAATCATTTCGAAACAACATTGTTTCGTCCCCACGTGGGGTTTAAGTTGTTTCGAAACAATGCTGTTATTTTGAAACAACCGTGCGTTGTGTGAACAGGTATTTCTTATTTTGAGACAACCTCTGTTGTTTCAAAATAAGAGTGCTGTGTGAACACAGCCAAAGAGTTCCAACTCGCTCTTCTCATAATCTTATTGGGTGTATAAGACTGAACTGCAAGAACTTACTTTTACCACTAGAACAAACGTATCAAGCATGATAAAGGTTGTTATGAGGAGGAGAAGGAGGAGCAAGGAGAAAAATTGTTTTCCTTAACCACCAATGATAGAACAAGAAGCAATGGACTTAAATTACAGTACAGGCAGCTTAAGTTGGACATTAGGAAAAAATTCCTAACTGTCAGGGTGACTAACCAATAGAATAAGTTGCCTAGGCAGGTTGTGAAATCTCCATTATTGGAAGTTTTTAAGAGCAGGTTAGACAAACACCTGTCAGGGATGGCTTAAGAGGGTACTTAGTCCCACCATGGCTATGTTCACACAGGGATGGCTTGTTTCGAAACAAGCTGTTTCGAAATAATTCTATTTTGAAACACCTTATTTCGAAGGACAAAAACTGCACAGGGCTGCAGGCACCCATGGGGTGCAGCGCGGGGCTGCGCCTCACTGGGCGGGTGTCTGCAGTGGACTGCAGGCACCCCTGGGGTGCAGCGCCCGGCTGTGCTGCACCCACCAGGTGAGGTGCAGCCAGGCGCCTCACCCCCGGGGCTTTAAAGCCCGCGCTCCCCCAAACCTGGTGGTGGAGTCCCGGGCGCCCGCTGGAGCCCACTGCTGCAGGGGCCGGAGTGAATGCCAGCCCCCAGAATCCCTGGCGCCCCCGCTCCTGCCGACAGCAGCGGGCTCTAGCGGGTGCCCGGGACTCTGCCGCCAGGTATGGGAGAGCTCGGGTTTAAAGCCCCGGGGGTGAGGCACCTGGCTGCACCTCACCTGGCGGGTGCCTGCAGAGGGCACTTCGAAATAAGAAGTGTGTGTGAACATACCCCATGAGCGTAGGGGACTGGACTCGATGATCTTTCATGGTTCCTTCCGGTTTCTATGATTCTATGCAGGGAGTGAAAGAATTGAGTTATACAGTACCATTTAGCCACTTATTTGATAACATTTACAAGACAGACCTTAATGATACTGTGAAAATAATGCTTTCATTTATATTCTGTGACACCAGAATTGCGATGCTGCCTTCACCTGTGAGCTGTCTCACTTAATACACACCTACACTCTGGGAAGATTTGCCACACACACGGTGCAATCATAGCCTTGCAATCTGAATAACTTGTATGCTAGATCACAGGAAAGATGGGAGCAAAACCAAACAGTCTCCATGACAGAGTCTGTGCACTCCATGCGAGTCTCCTAAAACAGTCTATGCTGAGCTGAAAACAAGTGGCTGACAGGCTTTTCAGATATCAGTCTGTAGCAATTTAAAGGTGCAATATGCAGAAAAAGTGTGAGAGGTGGATCGTTTAATATTTCACAAAACTGAGAGCGACCTGTCATTCTTCAAACAGTAATTACCATAGAGTCATTTGTTAATTGTGGTTTAGAATTTCTGCTTCCCCAGTTCAGTTAGAATCAGAGAAGCAAACACAGATGGTTCATGGGCTAGGAAGAGAGCAAGGAACTAACCAGGAATGATAACCTGAATCATATATACACTTCCAGAGACAATTCAAGCTGGGTTAATCTATTTGTGACTGATTCTTCTCTTATAAGTAGATCATCAAGAAAGAAAAAAAATTAATTTTTAAACAGATAAGATATCATGTTTTGCATCGTTCAAGAGCTGACGTTCTTCTGTTACAAAGAGGCATGGTTTCCATTAACCCATGAAAGGTATTATGTACTATGTTATTACTGCTTAGGTGCAGCATATCTCACGAGCCATTCCCATATGGAAAAGTGATATATTTAAAGAGCTAAATACATTTTCTTAATGTCTTCCTTATGTAGCTTACTAGGATATTAAAAGCCTAAACTTTTTAAGGAAAAAAAGTGGTGGCTGGACTGTAATTTATTTTTGGATAAGGTCCTGTTGTGAAAGTGTCACAACATTATTTTCCCCTGAGATAATTTGGTACGGATGGGTGCTTTTTCACCCACAATTTGGGGGTAGGAACAACAGGTGGTGGGGGGAGGAGGGAGAAGGGGCAGGCAGTTAATCTGGCCCTGCCTTACTGAGTCCATGCTGACTATCCCTGATCAATTTCCTCTCCTCCAAGTGCTTCAAAATTAATTACCCTAACCATTAAATATGTACACTTATTTCCAGTGTGAATGTGTCCAGCTTCAACTTCTATCCACTGGATCTTAGATCTTCCTGATCTATTTATCTGTCAAAATTGTATACCGTCTGTGAGCAACCTTCCACATAAAAGCAATACCAATAGCACAATCCCCACTGCACTAGGTGCAGTCTCTGGTATCTCTCCCTTTATGGAATTAGAACCCTACCAGGGGTCTATCTTCATTCCTATTAATAAGAAAAAAAAATCTTCTAGGACTCAAATTGTATATATGGACTGATATGATATAGCAAGCAAATCATTTTCAGAAATTTCTAGTTAACGCAAGCTCCTAACTAGTAGAGTAAAAAGTTAAGTGTTCAGGACTTGACCCTAGCCAGAATTTTTCATTATTGATACAATGGAGATGTGCTCTCATTTTTTGAAACACAAATCTTGTTACTGCCATGCCATTGTTTTACTGCTCATGATAATTGTTAAAAAGGCACTGAGAAAAATCAAGAAAGTGAAGGGGCATTAAGCAATGTTATTCCTGGCCATGATAAAACCTTACGAAGCTGCAGACTGATTTTTTCTTACCTAAGAAAAGCAGAATTTAGGAATATTGCAGAATTTTAGGAAAAAGAGGACAAGGTGTACAGTAAACTGTTTATATTAAGGGAATACAGATAAAGTAGCTATTGATTCAATTATTTACTCCCGTTTCCTTCCCTTTGCACCTCTGAAGCTGCTATCAGCAAAGTCTTTAATGAGGCCTTTCTAGCTAAAACTTAAGACTCTATCCTTATCCCTCTTGACCTTTCTCTTTCTTTCTACATTGTTGATCATGCCCTCCTCCTAGGAAAGTTTGCATCCTATGCCCTTTTGATTTCCATCCTTTCCTATTGTCCTTCTTGCCTGCCTCTCTCAAGCCCTTCTCTGGACCTTCTTCTTGCTTCAGAATCATCTTGTTACTGAGCCTGCTGACCTATTCCCCTATTTCTAAGGAGTAGGCAATGAGAGCTCCATTTCTGTCCTCTCTTCCCCCTTCCTGACCTTTCTCAGGTCTTACTTAGGCACTTTCTTCCCTTTAGGGTCCAGGTCCCTTCTTTTAAACCAGGGGTAGACAAAACTGGCTCACAACTAGACACACCAGTAGTTTTACTTTTGATGACCAGAGGGTAGTTGTCCATTACATTTCTGTAGTGGAGCTAGGCAACAGGCTACGAAAACTGGTCACCATGGCAACCAGAAATACTGATTGCTCATGGCCTGTTTTAATCCCAACTAGATGTCAGCAACCAGTCAGTGTCACAGGTATACTGGCTTCATCCAGCTGAAAGGGCCAGTGCCACAGTGTGATGCAGCTCATGATGTCCCCAAATCCCAGCAATATAGGAATTCATGTTTTTTGGTATTTCCATGGAAGTCAAAGGGACAACTGACTTGCTTAAAGTGAGGCATATGCTTACGTTCCTTGCCAAATGAAGGCCTACAGGAGCTAGGCATAGGGTTTCGCCGCGAAATTTGGATATTGACCCAGTCATTTCTTAAATTCAGAGATGTTCAGATTCAGGGTTTTATTTCAGGTCTATTTCTAAAAACTGATTATTATAAGGATGGCAGATTAGAATCATCTTGTTACTGAATGGCATGACTAGATTGTAAAATTTGACAACCACAACCAGCCTCGTGCTGTGCCCTGTATTCGACATCAAAGGACATGAATTCCTAATCCTGAGACAGACATGCACAGACTTTAGGAGATTACGAGTCATCTCTTTCTCTGCTTGCACCATAAATACTAAGGGACTAAGCAGTAATTAATTTTATATTGTGTCTTATTAGTTCAGGTTTATTTCATATCAAACAAAATCAATTGACACTCAGATCAATGCTAAAATTTTCATTAAATCAGGTTGTTTATATTAAACAATGTAATCATGTGTGAACCTTACTCAGGGGTGGACTGGCCATCTGGCAGTTCTGGCAAATACCTCGGGGCAGGTGCTCTCAAGGGTTGGTCGTCCTGAAAACAATTACATCAGGGCAAAGCACGTCCCACTACGGAAGCCTTTCATCAGGTCCTACAGCCTCTGCCCCTTCTCACTACCATGTAGGTGCAACAGTGCCCAAGGCCCACTCCCCCTTCTCAGCCCCTTCCCGCTTCTCTAAATGCCAAGGCTTTGTTAGTCCTAGTCCATCATGGCCCTACTAAGCCAAGTTTTTAAAACCAATGCAGATGTTTCAGCTGGTAGATAGCCCCCTGAAATCTTTTATTAAACAAAATCCAGGCAACACAGGAAAAACAGAAACATCAAAAGCATATGGAAGTCAGAAACAGAGACCGCATTGATGCAAGACAACCCAGCCCTCCCCTTCCTTCCAACAGCCTTTACATACAAGAGCATATACAGTGTAAACGTCTGTTATAACAGGACACGCATCAACACAGGGGCTTTAAAGGATGCTGCCCAGGCGCCTTAACTAAAGGGGGGTATTGGGGTTGCAGCCTGAGATAAAGGGGGGTCCTGAGGCTGTGGCCCCTAAGGTCCCACACTGTCCAAACATGCCCCCATGCCAGCACAGTGCTGGGGGGAGCATGGCCCTGGGGCTAGGCAGGCTGGGATACAGCAGCAGCAGGGGCGGTTGGCACATGGTGTGGCCTCTGGTAGTGACTCCAGGGCCAGGAGTGATGATGTGCCATCAGTCCACTGCTCTGGGGCCCCCGCAGCTCATGCTGGCCAGGCTGGTCTCATTTACCAAGTCCCTGGAGGTCCTGTCACAGTGGCCTGCTAGTGCTCTGCTGCTCCTGGCCCTGGAGCCACCGCTGGAGGCCACACCAAGAACCAGCTGCCCTGCCCCTGGACTCTGGAGTGCCCCAAATCTGCTGGGGCAGGAGCAGGAGCACTATGGCCTCTCGCTCCAGTCCTAGCCAGGTCCCTCACCCCCAGACTGGATGTCACAGCAATGGGAAGGGGCAGAGTCCCACAAGAGGGGGCAGTCTTGGGCCCCCAGGGGCCTTAATCCAGCCCTGCATCAATTTGAACTTCCTTCTCTTAGTTTATGATACCTCTAGGATCTCTGAACAGAACTACAGGCTTTTTATGAACAGTTCAGCACATATAATTCTTTGTACCATATTTTTTTATTGCGTAAAATAATGACTTTATTTAATCAAATAAAATTTATTCACCTGGGAGCTTTAGGATTTATGGCTAGTCTTAGACGAGAGCTTCTCTATCATGACTCTGTCAGATTAGTTGCTGCAGCTGCAGTAAATGTCACTTTGTGCATCCCACATGCAGCTACACCAATGTAAAACCAGTGTAAGACTATACTAGTTTCTCAAGATTTATCCTGGTTTCAATAAGTGCACAGTCAGACACCATTTCTTTCTGCCAAGCCCCATCAGCTAGACCTTCTCTGTATTCTAAGAGCCTAACAAATGAAATTAGTGAAATAGATGAATTTCAGTCTGGAGATGGGGAATCTGGAAGACTTGAAGTACTGCTACGAAGAAAAGACAGCCTAATACAATTGAGCTGACTCCAAAGACCATTGCTGGTTTTGCCTCCAGGACCAGCAACACAGAGCCTATCTAATGCACTGTGGATTGTAACCCCCAGCAGGTGAAGCCTTATGGAAACACTCACAATAGTCTAGCACATTATTGCGAACTCATCTGTCTTGTACTTAAAACTAGAACATGTTGGACATGTGATTCAAAGAAAGATACTTCATGCAATTTCCAAAAGGGTAGCCATGTTAGTCTAGTTCAGCAAAACAAACAAGGAATCCTGTGGCACTTACAGACTAACTTTTATTTATCGCATGATGTTTCATGGTAGAAAATCCTCAAAAGCTCATACAATAAATAAATTTGTTGGTCTTTAAGTGCCACAGGACTCCTTCTCTGTTTTACTTTATCCAGTGGGACAGTAGACCTGTTAGGATCACTGAAAAGGAAGCTAGGGAGGGCCTTAGCTTTTCACTGAAGCCTAGAACTCAGAGAATAATTCAAAATTCATTTTTCTGAATAATTTGACTTCTTTTGTTCTGATCCATGAGCAGAGCCTCTTTTACAAATATGTGTATTCTTCAACAAATCAATTTCAAATTATTTATTAGATGGAATACAAATAATAAAAATCAAAATTCTGTTGACTACCACAAATCGCCAGTACAGTTTGTATATCATTATTTCTGTTCCCTGATTAAATGATCACATATAAGCACTTCCACCTTGTATGTACAAGTTTAAAATCTGGTGTTTGGCTATTCATATACAGAACTTGGCAACTGACTGTTCAAATATTTGTGCTAATAAAACTCTCACTGGAATGTTTTTGAGAAAGTCACAGGCAATTTCATTTAAATATAAAATATCAATAGTCTCGGGGGGAGGAGAAGCTTTATTTTAGATTCTGACAGAAAGTGCCTTGTCAAATTAAGTTTCAAAACCATTGCTCTAGAGAACCCGAGGTCTGGTGCAAACAAAACAGAAAGTCTCATGCAGTTCAGACACAAAATGTTCCAGGTTTCTTCTTCTGCAGCAATTTCTGTTGTGGTTCCAGACCCTCCCCAGAGATCCAGTGTCATACAAGGAAACAGAGGAGATGGAGAGTCCTCCTAAAGCAAGTTAAATCTGCACTAACTCTCTCTCTCACTGATACTCCAAATGGCGCATCAGAGTCTGACCCAGTGACAAACACCTCCCTACTGTTCTGGTTACTCATGACAAAAATGTCACCTCTATCCGAGACAGCATAATTTGCTCCATCAGTCATATAATTTGAGCAAATGAAATTAGTACCAATTATTTCTCTGCTTTGAGCACAGGGAAAATACAGGTCACCTGAACAAGAGTCAGATTAGCATTATTGCATCCTGTCATTCATATCAAGCTCTCAATACATCTTCTGTTTTGTCATTTTTCTCTGCATCATCTGTGTTAGTGGTTTTGTAGAGATAGAAAGCTCTCATTGTTTAGCCTGAAGGATGTATAGCTTGTGGATGTGCTCATGTAATCTACTGCATGCCCACTGCACAAAAAAATGAAATGAAACAATAGATAATTAAGGTCCTGCTAGAATTGCCTACTTTCCTCCTGCTGCCCTTTCAATAAATCCCATTTACAACTCGTTCTGGTGGGAGCAACCATTTGTAACATCCAAAAGACATTTTCATTAACTAGGCTTTCAGCCCCTCCAGCTTTTCCCAGAAGTGATAACTGCATTCAAATTGGAGGTAATTTTGGAAAGTTTTGATACATGCAGTCCTTATCTAGAGCCCAGCCTGTCTGTATAGCATTCATTTGTTATCAGTCACTGCATCAGAGTGACTTTCAGTTTGCTTCCCCTCTTTTTTCTTTCTTTATGCAGACCCGAAGCTGGGAGACAGACAAATTGAATTCTCCTCCCGAGGGCAAAACATTAAACTCACACACAAGACTCTGCTCATGTCACTTTCTTTAAAGCTTTCCTGTCATCAGTGAGCCCAGCACAAGCAGCACCAGTTTGGAGAGTAAAAGGATATAACTGAAATTTTTAAAAGCGCTTAAGCTTAAGTGCCTAGACCTCACTGGGAGTCCCGACAGAATTTAAATGGATGGGTGGTGGTTGTTGTAGTGGAAAACTGAGGGATCGCAAGTCATTCATCCAGAGGATGAAAATATCAACATACATTATTGACTGAGTGGTGCAGTCATCCAAAAAGTTGTCTTCAAAGTGGTTCACAAAGTCCAAGATATAGATGTTAACACATTCAAAATCACCTCCATCAGAGAAGTGCCAAAGGGGTAGCTGATCGCTCACTCTCTAAGGCCCTGGGCAGCAGACTTCTCCTCGCTCATGGACAGCCCTCCTACCTTAAACAACTACTCACCAGCAACTACAAACCAAACAGCAAAAACATTAAAGCAGGCACATATCCCTGCAACAAACCATGTTGTCAACTTTGCCCACATATCTGCACAAAAGACACCATCATAGGACCTAATCAAGGCAGCTGCTCCATCAATGGCTCACTCATCTGCCAATGTAATTTATGTCATCATGTGCCAAAAATGCTTCCCCAGTCTCTGTGCAAAAGAATAAATGGACACAAATCTGACATCAGAAATAACAGCATTCAAAAGCCAATAGGAGAACACTTCAGTTTTCCTGATCACTCCATCAATGATCTGTTAGTAGTTGTACTCAGGCTAATGGATAACAAATCAAAGTGTTAAAGACAAACTGCAGAACTGGAATTCATATGCAGATTAGACACTGTCATCTTAGGCCTGAACAGAGACCATTGATTTTTTTCCCTACAACAACAAGTAATTTTACTTTCCTTCTCCCCATCCCCACCTCCCTGCTTATTGCTGTTCTCTTGTGTGAATCTAAACAATTGCTTTGATTTGCTGTAACAGTCTGACTTGACCCTATGACTTACACTCCCCTGCATTTATTTTGCTCCCATTCTGTACATTCTCCATCTTCAAGCATCTATCAAAGTGGAATTTTCTCCCATGAAAGCTCATGCGATAAATAAATTTATTAGTCTTAAAAGTGCCATCAGACTTCTTGTTTGTTTTGCTCCACCAGAGAAGTGGATCACATCAAGGAATGAGCCACACAAATACCCCAAGATAATCTACTTCAGTACAGAAATACCCCCAACCCAGCTGCACATAGACTACGCCATGCTGGAGCCCAGACAGTATCATCAAACAACTACAATCCAATAGTCAACTGGGACTCCATTCTGAAACAAATCTTTCTTGAACCTCCACTTCTGGCCTTCAGATAACCCTCTGCAACTTCTCCAAGCTCATCATCAGAAGCAAACTCCCCACAGACTAGCACACTCTGACTCAAACTTGCCAGAACAACAGATGCAAAACCTGTAGACTTATCTCCACTGCTACAATGAACACTCCCCCAACCTTAGAACATATCTTTCAAAATCCATGGATTCCACACTTGCCTATCCCAACAGGTATTGTACTTCATCCAGTGAACTAAATGCTCCAATAACAATCTATACTGTTATAGTCGCCATTTTTACAAAACAATGATTTTTTTTTAACAGAGGATGTCTTACGGAATATCATTTGAAAAATCATAATCTACTGAACATCAGTAGCCTGTTAAAATGTGCAATGACACTAATATGCAAAATTATAAGATTCTATTGCAGAATGGTTATTGAAATATGTTGTAACTATAGGTAACATCCACAAACCAAAGGGGTAGTGGTGTCTGTTTTGCTGAACTAGACTAACAAGGGGCATGTCTACACTGGAGTCTCTGTTAAGTCAACTTAACAAGGTCGACTTTAACTCAACTTAAAGTCAACCTTATTAAGTCAACTTAGAGCATCCAGACTGAAAACTCCTGTCGACTCTGCATCCGCATTGGAAGGTGCTTGATTGACCCTTCTTGGTGGCCAGGAACTCTGGGAGGGGGCCTGGAGGACAATTTAGTTGACTTAAGGGCTGGTCCCCATCTACACTGGCTTAAGTCAACTTAATAAGGTTGACTTAAGCATTAAATTGACCTTAAGAAGTGCTGTTATTAAGTCGATTTAAGGAAGTTCTTAAGTTGACTTAATAAAAGCCCAGTGTGGCTGCAGTGGTCTTTAGCTCAACTTAAGCTTCCTTAAGTCGCCCAAAGGCTCCAGTGTAGATGCACCCAAGGCATCTTGTGGCACTTTTAAAGACTATTACACATTTATTTATCTTATGAGCTTTCATGGGAAAACTCCCACTTTATCAGACATTTGAAAACGGAAAACTGAAAAATGGGGAACGTAAGTTTTCCATTTTCAAGTATCTGATAAAGTAGAATTTTCTCCCATGAAAGTTCATGTAATAAACAAAGGTGGTTAGTCTTTAAAACTGCCACAGAACTCTTTGTTTGTTCTTAATCCACAACCCAGTTTTTCAGCAACAAAGACACACTAGCATCCTACAGATAGGTTTAAGGGCCATCATATCAGCTAGTTAAGCAACCATCCTCCAGCTGGGAGGAATATGTAACCGAGAAGTTTACATATCATTGCTGGGATTATTCAAAACTCACATCCACAATGGACGTGTCACCATGACTCAGACAGGATGTTTCTAGCACAAGAAATCAAATAATGAAGCGAGAGGAGAGGGATGCAGGGCCAAATTAAGGGGCTTCAGCCCTGGCCCACTGATGCCTCCTCACCCAAGGCCCCAGCTTCCTACCAAAGTGGTCTGCAGGTGGGCAGCAGTGGGGCGGGACCTAGAGCCACAGATAGATCTCGGCCTCTGCTTGACCAGTCTATGTGGCCCTTCAGCTACATGATCCCTGGAAGGCTGCGCTGGAGGCAGCACAGTACACTAGCCTGCCCCCTTCCTGAAGCAGAGCAACCGTGCGCCAACCCACTCCGCCCCCAGGGGTGGACAAGCCAGCCTAGAGGCAGGGCAGGAGTGCACAGTCCAGGGCCTCCCACCCAGTCCCCAGTGCTAGCAGGGCAAGGGGTCTCTAAGGGCAAGCTCCCTACAGGCCCCATAGGCCCATGCGGTAACCTGCCCCAGACAATTCCAGTCCTCTGGAATGAACTTACACAGGAAAACAATAAAAAACAAAAACATCACATCACCTGTGGGCGAATGCTTTTCACAGAGTGATCACTCTACATATGACATATCAGCCCTCATCCTCAAAAGAAACCTTCACTGCACTTTCAAAAGACAAGCCTGGGAACTTAAATTCATCTCTTTGCTGACACACTAAAAATCTTGGTCTTTAAAAAAAGATACTGGATGTATGGTTTATTACAACCACTAACCCCCCTTTGTCATCTTATGACTTCAGTAGTGTTACCAGGCCACCTCACCTTGAATAATCCCTTAGAATACGTGCTAACTACTTATGCTAAAGTATCTGTTTGAGCTTGTATTTAGCTGTGATATTGAGTACCTTTCCCAGATTTGATGAAGAGCTCAGTGTACTGGAAAGCTTGTCTCAACAGCAGACATTGATCCAATAAAAGATATTTCTTCACCCTCCTTGCCTCTTTACTAAAACAGTGCCTCTTGTATATTTGCAGAGCTTTGCCCTTACTTCTATTAAAGACACAGATAATATTAGTTTTTCAAAGAATTACATCTAAGCAATGTTGAAGGGATGAGATGGAAAGTTACACTATGTTCCAATAAATTTTCATGGAAAGTATTATATTCATATTTTATATTTAGAACCAAAGAATCTAAACATACTGACCTATTGGGTTCCATTACCTTCTACAATTCTTCAGTGAGACTGTAGCTTGAAATACGTCTTTAGCACAAAACACAACTCTTCAAAATTTTACTCCAACATTTCAGGAGAGAAAAAGGATTACTAATATTTAATTAGGAATGATATAACATTTTCTGATGACAAACAAAATAGAAAAATGTCATAGGAGTCTGTGAGAGTACTAGGATCTGCACAATTTCCCATGTTACCATAAATTAGAATTATTCTCCTTAACAGACACACACAAAAGGTTTGGTTCCTCTCTAAAATGTATCATCAAATCAGGGGCATATCCATGCATGTCAAAAGGTATTACAATGATTTTATACTAGTGTAGTTGAAAGTAGACAGACTCAGAATTAAGCAGATCAGATCCATTCTCTCTTCAAATCAAAACATTTTAAAGGATTTTTTCTCAGCCTTTTTGGTGACTATTAAGTTTGATAAATTTGCAGGATGAATAAGGATGGCATTCTATATTTAGGGAATATTTAGAAACCATATTCTTGAATTTCTTCCCATTATGTTAGTGTAGATGATACTATAAAGACAATGCTTAGCCAGTTTTCTAAACGCAGCTGTTATAAATGACTCTGGATCTTTCATGAGGTTGAGTAACCAATTATCTTTCATCCTTGCCTCTCCAACTTGCCTCAGATACTCAGTGGGGGACTCTGGTGACCTATTGGACCAAAAACATCCATTGTGTTGGTCCTCTTATCACCTGCCTGCCAGTGAGCGCTCCATCTCCTATTTCTGCTCCACAGATCCATCGGACTGAAGTCACTGGGTTGTGGTACAGATTGATTTTTTTTTTTTTTTTGGCTCTACCAACTAGTTTCCTTTGATCACCCCCTGCTCCAGCTGAATGGACTAGGAAGAGAGGAGAAGGAGAGAAAAGTGTAAGTTAGAAAGCTGGGGAGCGGTACTGTCGGTATGTCAGAGTTTTCATATGGGTGTAGAGGGAATATCCAATCTTTCCTGGAGAAAGAGGTTGAAGGATCCCCAGGCCCGTTACTTCTCATCCCCCTTTGCTGTTGCAAAACAGGAAAATGAGACTTTTATATATATTTTTGGAACACAGCCACTCTGAGAGACTAGTGGTTTTGCACAGGACAGTACGTGATTATCCCTATTGGCCTCAGTGGGACTAATTACATGCTTGAAGTCAAGTCAGAGCCAGAGTGTTCAGTACTTTGCAGTATCAAGCACTCAGTGAGTGGCTTGTTCCCTTTCTAATTACCGTGTATTTAAAGTTTGAATTCTGCTACCGAGTTTTGCACTAAACTCCCAATTAATGCAGTGGGAATGCCACACATTGAACAGTAGGCCTGACAGCCTGACATGACAGTGACGGCTTGGTGGAAATTCTCCAGTGGAATGGTTTTCTTTGGAAAAAGGCAGATTTGTTGAAATAGAAATATTTTGCAGAGATGGCGGATTTCAGTGAAGGTCCCATAGAGCACAGACAGGCCTCTGGTAGCACATAGTGTGCCAGTAGATTTGCATGTGAAATCTGCCTGATTTATCCAGCCAGCTCCTGGGCAGGCTGCCTGTTGGTCAGCTGAAGAGTCTGGGCTTCCAGGTCTTCAGCAGCCATTTTGAAATCATCATCAAGATGCAATGTTTTTGTAACATCCTCTGTGTGGATTTATTTTTTGGGTGGGAGGAGAATTTTTAAAAGTGTGTGGGGGGTTAGTTCTCAATCAGGGAGGAGGAAAATGGAATTTCAAAGTCTTTCCCAAAATAGGTTTACCCTTCTCCACATAGCTCTACTGGTAGCAAAGCAGAGGCCTGATTCCCACAAAGTCTCTAACCTCCTGATCTCTGGCTAATTTGTCTTCTAATAGAGAATTACTTTTGAGTTATTTATCAGGTATTATCCTGTCTGTTATTGGGAGTCCTCAGATGAATTTTGAGAGATATCCAAAAAATACTTGAACAACCTCTACAGCAATCTCAGTTCTGTTTCTTGATTGGTTTCCAGTGCCTCTGAGTCAACTTGTATATTTTTCACACGGGTTTGATTATGTCTCTGGAACTGTAACTGAGGGCTAGTCTTCACTGATGGGGGCAAAATTGGTGCCATCAGATCTACCTTCTGGGTCGACTGAGTACATCTGTGATGACCTGCTCAGTCATCAGGAAGCCAATCTATCAAGATCACCACAGCAACTGGAATAGTGCTCAATTGAAGGGAGGCCCCCCCCTTTAACTCAGCACACTGGATGTGCTGGGCATAGGGCAGTCGAACTGAGTTACACAAGTTATTTTAAGTAAAATTCTTATCTCCATTCAACTGTTGCCAAGAATGGAGGGCAGTGTAGACCTGCTCTGTGTTACTCTATTACTAGAACCACAATGAGTTAGCCTTACTCCTTCTATTACATGATAGACGTAAAAAGAAAGAACTTTGCATGATGAAAAATAGAACAGACATTCCCTAGACATCTCCCATATTAAATTCTTTTTCTTAAATTTTCTTTTTGTGCTTAAAGCTAGTATTTTGTCTTATTAATGAAGGATTACTGCTAAATTTGTCATATTTAATAATGCCAATGACTTAAAAGGGCTTATCTACAGCAGTGTACATACAGCAAAGAAGTTCCCTTCAGATCATTTGGCTATATATTATTTATATTGTACACTTCATTCTGCTTGTACATGGTAAAAACTGTGATCGCCTTCCTCTGGTGTTAACATGGGTTTAAGCTCTAAGGGAGTTAACTTAAAATGTGGAGAATGCTTTTTCTTTAGAATCATTTCCATAATCCACACAGTAAATTTTTGGTGTGTTTTACAGTATCGCATGGTTGGATATGCATATTTTTGATCATTTGGGAAGTGCTCATAACTTACAATCCTCAGTGTATGATCTCATCTCTAAATGTAAGGGAAATCTTGGACTATATCACTATCCTTTGGGGTTCACCAGATTCCGAGTTTAAATATGGAAATTGCACAGCAGTGTTGGAACTTTCTATCTGTGTTTGGCTTTCAGCTGTGTTGTTTTTATTTGGACTCTGATCCTACTAGCTTGTATATTCAGTTGATCTCCCTGGAGCCCCACTGAAGAATCGTAAACTGCAAGCCCTTTGGGGCAGGCACCACGCTTTTCTTGGAGATATATAGCAACTATTGTGTCCTCTAGAATAAATAATTCATAATCCATTTTTTCTAAAATGCTTTAATCCTGTTTTATCTGCTTTCCCAAACTGTTCCCTCTGTCTGAGAGATTCAAGTAGCTTCTTCATATCTTATACATTATAAAACCAAGTTCATCCAAAAATGGAACAGAAACACTGTCATGTGACTTAGGCAACCTAATCAGCGCTGCTCACATTTTCATCATCCCAGTGAATTTTTCATAAAGTACAAGAATTATCAAGTACATTTTATAAGAAATACATTCAAGGTAATCCAGCCGGTTCAGACAGAGACACAGATGTTTGAAGAGCAAAAAAAAAAGAAAAAAAAAAAGGCATTGAATTCACTCAGTAAATTTTTGTGATTTACTTTCTCACCTGGTTATCATATTTAATAGGTTGCCATCATGCCTGCTGTAAAACACCCTCTTTCCCTCCCACACATATCATTAGGAATTACAGCTTCTTCTGGCAAAATAATCTATTCTGTTATTTTCAGCCTTACAAAATCCAGAAGCTGGTTACAAAGGCCCAGAGCCTCAAAGGCATTTAGGCTATGTCTACATCTAACTGCTTAGTTCGAACTTGCTTAGTCCAAACTAAGCAGTTCTAAGTTAGTTTTAACTAACAGCATTTTTTAGTTCAAACTAACTTTTTAGTTAAAAAAAAAAAAGTTAGTTTGAACTAAAAAAAATGCAGTTAGTTTGAAGTAACCCCTGGTTCAAACTTATTTAGTTTGAACTAGCATGAGTAGTGCCCTTCCCCTACTTGAAATAGCAAGTCCACTGTGTGGACATGCTATTTCGATTCCCCCTTCTAATTGTTTTTTAGTTATTTTGAATTAAGTTGTTTCAAAATAAGGGCTTTATTTTGAAACAACTTGTTTTGAAATAAGTTATTTCAAAACACCTGCCCTGTGTGTGGACATAGCCTCTGTGTTTAAAGGCAGAAACATAAGCATGAGGGTATTTTTACCCCAAAGTTTAGGAACCAAGTGATTTTAGGTATTCATAGGGTTCCAGAGGAGTTGCATGGATTGCAGTGAAGTCAAAAACTGCACCTAAAGCAACTGAATACTTTTGTGGATTTGTGTCTAAGTGATATGCTGATATCAAAGTGATATCCAGCCTGTGTTGGAGCAGAAAACTAAATAACAGTCTCTCTAGCTCTATGACCAGCCTTTCTCTCCTAGTGTGTGAGAGCATGTCTGCATATAGTAACAATAAAAATGGGATACTTCATATATGGAGATGTTTAAAGTAGATATGTTGGAAACTACAGATAATCTAGGTATGGCAGCAAGATCTAACTTCATAAAGATTATGAAACTCAACCCTTTGAAATATTACACACAATGTGATTTCTTCAGTGGAGGAGGCCCGTTACATTACTGCCCTCAGAAGTGCTTGTTAGGACAACCTAACAATCACTTGTCTTACCCTAAGGCAGTGAGTCTCAACCTTCTTCTGGTCACAACACACTTGGCTGCATGTCATGACCCTACAGGACACACCAGCCCACTCCCCCCAAGCCAAATCTAGCCATCTCCCTGTCTCTCTGTGATGCACTGACTGCTGTGGCAACACAGTAATAAGTCCTGACACAGGGGTTGAGAACCACTGCCCTAAGGAATCTAGTTGAAGGAAGGTCAGACCTACAACGATGGTTACTTAAAGTGGCATTTTCGGTTCGGTTGACAGAGTGCAATACGACAGTTTTGCAAAGTGTGGTTGTGACCTAGTGTCAAGGGGAAAGAGTGTTATATTAAACTCTGCAAGTAACTGACTTGAATTCTGGAAAGGGTGATGTTAGTAATGAAAAAGAACGACTGGATGGAAATGGTTGAAGATAAGGTATTCAGTTTTAGCCATGTTTTTGTGCGTGTGTGTGTGTGTACACACACATATGTATGAATGATGGCAAGATATCTAGGTGGAGGGAATCAGAGACAAGCTGAGATGTGGGACAGAGGCGGAGGGAGGCTACTGAAAGGAAGAGTGACTGATATGACCTGGTGACATACTTACAGTAGTGTGGAGGAATTCTGTGGCTGAGGCCTAACAGTGTTAAGACACTGATAGCTTCATAGACCTGGGGGGGAAAGAAGCTGCAGTTTCTCTAGCACACCTGGAAGAGGGCCAGTAGAAGCAACTAGCTGATAAGGTATGCCGTAAAGAGCTTCGCTGTGTCTGTATCTGTGCTTCAAGGAGAAGCTGTGTACTGAAATTTGCAGACAGAGAAGGTGTTTGGATTTGCCTGCAGAATTCTAAAAGGTCAGTCTACACCAGGTGAAAGAAAACCCATTTGGGCCAGCTCTTTGACAAGGCCAGAGGCCTGTGGCGCAAAAGAATTATGATTTAAGGTTATGTGGAGGTAAGGTGGGTCAAAAGAAGGAGTTGTAATTGGGGGAATTTTGGTGCAAAAAGGATGGACCTAGAATTCAATCAGCTATACAGCAATAGATTATGCTTTGTAATATGTCACTATATAAGAATAATGTACACTATTCTCAGGGCTCTTGGGTACTTGCCCTTGGGCCTGCAGCTGTGTAGAATAAAGCTCCACTCCTCACTAAGTTGGTGGCCCCCGCTTACTGAGATTTCCTTTATAGTAGTTGAAACTGAATGAACCCATGAGATTGCCCAAAGAAAAGGTGATGGGGGGGGGAAGAGGGGGAGACAGATCCATGGAAAGAGGGAAAGGAAAAGGGGGGTGCACCTAAAGAAATATTGAAGGGAAAAATTGGAGAGGAGGAGAAAGAATAGGACAGAAAAGTATAGCAAAGGCCAGGAGAAAAAATGTCAATAGGGAGCATATAATAAGCAGGGTAAAAAGCAAGATGGAGAACTTCTACTCCACCCACTGTCAGGAAATGTTTATCCCTTTTTGTCCATGATCAGTGCCTGGGTCACCTCAGCTATTTCTATGTTACAAAGCTTAGTTTGGACTTCCTTAGTCTGAACTAAGCAGTTCCTGGTTAGTTTGAACTAACTGGGAACTTTTTAGTTCAAACTAACTGCATGCACGTCAAATTAGTTCACGCGGCTAATTCAAACTAATGGCATAGTTCAAACATTTTTAGTTTGAACTAAGCCACAGTCTGTGTTTGCATTGTGCTTAGTCCAGACTAAAGTTTGAACTAAGTACTTAGTCTGGACTAACCAGGCGAATTTATTATTTGTACAAACTACAAAATTTAGTTCAAACTAGGCAAAGCCTAGTGTAGACGAGGACTAATTGGCTAGGGTAGATAGAGTCCTCATGGTTAGACTACCACACTATGTTCTACAGTGCTCTGTATCTTAAATCCTTTTTGAAACGGTTTACTGAGCAGAGTAACTGTCATGTTGTTCCAGTGCTTTGGGATCCACTTCGAGATTTTGGGTTTGATGTTTAAAGCTTTCAGTGACTTGAGACCCAATTAGCTGAATGTTCATTTCGCTCTCTGCTACAACTCAGATCATTGGAATAGCAGTCTCTTTTTTAGGGGAAGGGCCTGCTGGCAAAGTCTTTTCTGTAAATGATCCTCAGTTTTGGAATTCACTCTTCCACCGGTTCCCAAATATACAGGCAATCTGGTTTTTCCTTGGATTCTTGGGAAGAGGTAAAAAAACTAATCTATGAAAGTGGTACCCAACTTAGGTGCAGTATTTTTATTTTTCATTGGTTTGTTGCTCATCTTTTTCTGACAGAAGGGTTCAGGAGTATTTGCTTCATAATATATTGCATTGAGGGGTTTGTTTATTTAGAAAATTGTTAAGACTACCTAGAGCCAAGAATAGGTGTTTTATTTTTTCCATTAACTAATTAATTAGGTAGCAGTAGAGTTGGACAGTTTATTGACTAATGAGAAGAGCACACGTTACTGAAGAGTGGAATGTGCTACAAAATCTAACGTCCCATTTTTGATCATACAGTCAGCAGACAGGGATTAATTTAAAAGGATTTCATGGATCAAACAGAAAATATTTGCTTTCTTACAAGAAAATGGGAACAAAAAGAACCCAGCCCCACAACATCGTGCCAATGTCTTTTTGATATGAGCAATGTATGTGAGACTCAGTTTGGTTGAGAGTCCATTTGCTTGGGAATAGCATTTTAATGTCAGTGGCTGGAGGACACTGTGGGATTGAACCAGGAAAATCTCCAGTGCTTAAAAGAATGAGCACGATCTTAAACCCTCCCTCTCCTCCGCGCCTGCCAAACCTTCCCAGCTGCAATGGTTACAGAGCAGGTCCCATAAAATGCTTGTCAGTAGGCTCCACAATAGAAACAAATGTTTGCTCCTTTAGCTCAAGGGTCACACTTTATGCTGTCATTTGTTTCACTCTACTGTTTATTACCAACTTATTTCCTTCTTCACTCTGAATAGATGGCATAGGCCTGAAGGGCTAGAAATTTGCTGCTGAATAAGGGATCTGTAGGAAGAAAAAAACAGCCTCTGAGGGCACATCTACATCTGTGCTAGGATGTGTGGTTTCTAGTCCACAGATACACTCTGCACAAGTACTCGGATTGAGCAACCACCCATGAGGCAGCAGATACGCTGCTCTTCCTGGATGGGAGTCTGCGAACAGCTCTCCCAGCTCCAATGCAGACAAACCCTTAGGCATGGTGCAGCACCCCTGGTCCGAGCACCACTGTGTCACACATTCTCAGTCTGTGACCAGGAAGGGATGAGGAGGAGAGTAAAATTGTGGACCACCACTCATCTGGGTGGGAGATAAACTGGGTACCTTTAAATTAGGAATATTGCTATTGTGACCTTCACTGCACACATTAGGTCACAATGCAGGAAAGCAAAAATGTTCTACTTCACTTACACTTGCTTAAACAACCTTCTCTAATAACTCTTGTGTGGTGCTTTTCATCGGTAGAGCTCCAACACACTTGACCCAAGTATCACAGCCAGGGCCTTACTCAGACAGCTGTTTACTTTAAGTGTTACTAGAAAGTTTCTGTTAGGATAAGATTAACATAGAAGAAAATTAGATGTTGAATATTAAGAGTTTCCTACGTCACACATTAACATGGCTACGAAATTATCAGGATGGCAGACAGATAGCAAAAAATAAGTCAGCTTTCCACAACTATTCAGTAACAAGGAAATCATGTATGTGCGCTGTTAAAACTGCCTGACTTTTAAAAAAAGAAAAAAAATCCTCCCTGGATCCACCTTCCACTCCATGTTATTCTTCCCACCCACCCTGTATCTCTGCTTTCTCCACTCAGCTAGCACAATCATTCATCAGAGTCACACTACTGATGGGGCAAGAATCCTTTTCTCTAGAGCTCTTGCCATCGACAGCAGTGGTTCCCAACCTTTTCCACAACATGGCATACTTTAGTGAGACAAACAATTCCATGGCACACTTGCTTTTTTAGCTGAATTGACTGCTCATAAACATCACATTTACTTACACTTAATATGGTTATGGTCTTACTACAGTGGCTTGCAACACAAGTGCATACAAGAAGCTAAAGAAGGATCAAATGCATTAATGTTTCAAATCCACTTGAAAAAAATATATACATCATCTCAATTTTGTCTTTTTACCTGCATTTAGAAAGTTCATGTTTTAAACTCAAGAGCTGATACTTTGCTTTTATTTTTAATTAATGATTAATTTTCAAGAGTTTTAGGAGTTGTAATTTTGATTGGATAGAGTTTTGTTTAAGATGAAACAATGTTTTCCATTTATTTTTGTTATCTTTGTACAAAATTTCCTGGCACATTTGAACAGTTCTCATAGTACACCAGTTTGCCATGATAAACTGGCTGAAAACCACTTATCTACAGCAGCTTTTCTGAATCTCTTGACCACATCCACTCTCCATCTCTTCTCAAATCCCATATGAAAAACTGTCTTCTTTTCATTGTGCTATGTCTCTTAAATCATCTCTCCTTTTGTGTTATTTATTATTTAACTCAAGTTACACTGTTTACTTCTGTAATTATTCTGAGTGACAGTATGCACAAAAACATTATACAAAATAAAGGTGCATTCTAGGACAAAGTCTTGAATCTTCATTCACCTAAAGAAACAAATGGTGTGTCTAAATGGACACACAGCAGTTCAGCAGACGCTCAACAGCTCAAACAAGTTCTGACTATCTTCCTGTAAGGATTGCCGTAGAACAAACTACATTTGGGAGTGGGGGGTGAGTTCTTTGGCTTGCTATATCTGGTTATACTAAAGAGTACTGACAACTGCCAAGTTTATGATACAAGTTCAGCCCACATGTTTCTGCCAATACCTAGTTCCTTACTGGTCTTGACACAGAATTAAAAACTGGCTGCAATGGAATCAGATATTATAAATCAGGGTGACCAAAACTGACAGAGGGCCCAAATACTTTTAGTAACAGTATTAAGAGTCAAACCAAATTGAGGGATTGAATGATTCTGGTAGGTGACCACATGCAGGGAATTTGGGTGGCTAAGTAAGAGCAATAATTCTCAAGTTTTCCATGCCAGGAACCCTAGGATCCTCTTTCCACTTACCAATATGGACAGGGCAACGTGGCTGTGATCACCTGACATCTCTTCTTGATCCCCCCCAAGCTGAGATCCCTTGAAAAAGAAGCTCTTGTCACTAAGGAAAATGCATTTGTCAAAAAAGGGTTTAGAGCTGTAAGTGAAGCTTGCATGTTTGTCACTAAGAGGCACATATAGCTTTTGAGCCTGAGGGGGTTTGTGTTCAGGACACTTCTCACTAAAGGACAAGGCCAAAAGGTTTCAGCACATGAAGATGTGAATTCATGGTGTTTTTCTTAAATAAACGCGGTCAGGAACCAGGACTCCCAGACACATCCTCTAGGTTACTCTGACACTGGTATGTGTTTGGCTTCTTACTGCAGTTCCTTTTGCGGTACTTTGTAACTATAACTTTAAAACTAAAACTATAGCTCAGATTATTCCCCAAGCACACACAATACATACCAATGATAATTCACATCTCCCCTTCTGTAATGTATTCCAATAACTTTTCGTAATCAAAAGCCTATTTTTCCCCAACCGTAATCAATAGTTTCACCCTTATGATGATTTTATGCTTCAGGATGCAAGTGCCCCAGTGTAACTGTAACACATAACTTGTTTCATTGCTATAAAAATTAGGTCTACCTTTGAAGCTTTACAATTCTCAAAATAGATTCAGTCAACGTGGTAGTTAATTTCATGAACTTATCCTATGGGACCATTGAAAAATAGTACAGATTTCTCACAGAAAAAGCTTCATGAGCATATTTGAGCTGCTTAGATAAACCCAATGCTGACACTTTTATTCAATCACTAAAGATTAATAAGCAAACTTCAAACATTAAATTGCTTCTGTCATGTTATCTTTTATTGAACATATGGCTCACATAATGTCAAAGATCTATATTCTCTTTCACAGAATTTACCTTCTTGACTCCAACAATCACAGAAGCAGTTCATCAAAATATGTTGGACTTGGAGACCAGGGTATAATTTGGGGATAAGAATGAAAAAGTCAGCATTGTATTAAAACACAAACCAACCAACCAGAGTTAATACAGTTATTTGTCCGTTTGCGGAAATTAATGGAACTTTGCTTAACAATAACCAGTGCTTTTCTGCTTTGTGCATGTCATCTATATTAACTGACATCTTACATAGCATTTGTTGTTTTAAAAAAGAACCTTTAACCATTTCAACTTGATTCAAGGTTTTAAGGAATTTGTATCTTTAGAGCTACAGTCTTTACAGTGATCCATTTTATGAGCGAGGACCCCTTAAATTCTGGCCCCTTTGACTGAACATCCAAAGTATGGCAAGTGCTAGGTACTCATCTTGAAGGGTGGAGTCAGAAAGCCAACATGGATCTGAACCCCAGGCTGGGAGGGTAGCTGTGGATTTCCCTGGGCCCTAATCCTGCAAGCTCCTCCATATATGCAGATCTCTGTGTTTACATGAAGTCCTCTTATATTCATTGGAGCACTGTCTGCTCAAAAGGTCCTCAACTGCATGGAGCAGTGTGCAATGTCTAGAGCCAAACCTGGCCTACAGCAGTCTTCAGACCTCTATAGCCTACCATGGTAACTGGGGAGCATCACTGGTAAGGTAGGGAGCCAGTGCTACCACGCATGTGTTTGTAAGGAAAGGGCCCTTTGCTATGAAACCCTTAATTGGCTCCTAGGATTGATAGGCTGAATTAAGCCTGGTGACAGAGGAAGAAGCAAAATGAAGACAGACCAGATGCTGCTATTCTGCCTAAAGAGAATGTCTTACCAAAGGGTTAGAAACAAACTGTGCTGCAGCTATTGCTGGCTATCATCATTGGGAATTGATCAAAGCTCTTAACTTTACTGCACAAAAAGAGGGAGAAAGTAAAGATACAGGCCTGAATCCATGAGAGAAACTGAGGCATTGCACCAAGGGAAGAAAGTCACAGGAACAACATTGTGATGCACAAAGCCTGGATTAGACCTGTAGGCCTCTAAATGGCAAGAAAAAGGTGATTTACAAAACAGTCTACAAAGCCAGCAAGCCAGCTGGGGAACAACCTAATGAGTCAGTAGAAGATGACAAAGTGGGATTTTCTCCCACGAAAGCTCATAAGATAAATAAATTTGTTAGTCTTTAAAAGTGCCACAGGACTCCTTGTTTGTTTTGCTGAACTAGACTAACACGGCTACCTCTTTTGGAACTTGACAGGAGGGATCTGTGCTAAGCTCTGAGGTGGGCACCTAAGGCCAGGTTGCAAGGAGGCACTTATCTCTGCTTGTGGGGAAGAAAGATGACTAAATGCATAAGTCACATGCAGGGCACATAACCCCACAGAAAGCAGGGGGGACCAAGGGAGCAGAGGAGACCAAGCTTTTTAGCCTTGTAGTTAGGGCACTTATTGGGGATTTGGGGACTCTGATTCAAGCCCTCTCACTCTCCCTCTGCCTGATGAGAAGAAAGGCTTTGAACAGAGAACAACTTTCTCTCCAGCATGGGCCTGAACTCCGTGGCTATGGAACGTGGTGGCACTGATCAAAGGGGTTTCACTTTAATTGCATAACGAAATAGGAATTGGGTCAGAGTGTGTGAATGACTATAGCCTAGCCATCCATCCATTTAAGTGACAGATTCTGCCCTTTGGGGTATTGGAAAGATTTGAAATGGGTAGTCTTGCACATCCTGAGTGAGTACCTTATCTATTAGGGTATAGGGAGCTCTTTTTTCCACCACCCTGACTGTCTCATGTGGAGTTTGGAGGCATCTGAAAACACCTACCAGATTGGACCCATCCTAGGTAGCCGAGCACTTATCTCCCCCCTGGTTGGTTGGGAGCCAGATGTTGTGAGCCCAGCGGGAAGCAGCAGCACATATGTTCAGAGGCAGAAATCTAGGTGCCAAGGGAAATTTTACTGCAAAATCTTAGGCAGTTGGAAAGTTTAGGTGCCTATAGGGGGTAAGGGACATCTGAGCAGGAGTTCTGTGGATCAAATTGGTACCAAACACTAGAACTACAGGACTTAAGTAATACTGTCCATGCAGGGTTTAAAGTATAATTTGGTGGGCCCCAGAACTCTCCATAAATGGAGGGCCCCCCACGCAGGTGCAGGCCCCCCTTCACCCATCCTAGCAACTGCCCCTCAAACGCCTGCCCCCCACACCAGCTAGTGCCCCACATGCCTCCCCCCACCCCAGCCCAGCTGCCCCCCAAACTCCTGCCCCCAACCCCTGCTCCCATGTCTTTCTCTCAGCCCCCATCCCAACCCCTTCTTCGTACCCTACCCCCCAAACGCTTTTCCCACCCACTGCCCCGATTCTCCAGGTTCTCCTTATCCACGCCCACCAGGCGACCGAAGAGCTCAGCCAGGGGGAGGGAGACTGCTGGTGGCACCGGCTGGTTGGTAAGAGGGGGCCCGGGCCAGAGACTGGGTCCAGGCCATGCACGTTGCTGGGCCCTGTGGGAAGAGCCACAGGTTCTGGGGGAAAGGAGGCAGGGGTGGGCAAGTTCACTCAGCCCGCAGTCCCTTCCCGCAGCTGGCCCTAGAGGAACGTGCCAGAACACTGCATCTGGTGCATTTCTTCCATTTTTAGGGGCCCCTGGAATGCAGCCCCCTGAAAACAGGGGATTATGGTTCCAGGACGTTCTGGCTAACTTTAACACCTGGATCTATGCAGGTACTTATGATTAGCTGAAAAAGGTTGGGACAAACACACAGGTGGGTCGAGGAAGGAGAAAAGAAGAAATCCAGACACATCTGAGAGCTTGAAGAAGTGTCTCGTCCAAATAAGATTACTGAACTCTACAGTTATGTCTACACTAGAAAAAGTTAGGTTGAATTTGTTAATTTGAACTAATAAGTTTGACTTTAATTTTAACTAAACTCAACTTTATTAAGTCAAATTAACAATGTGGACTAAGTCAATTTAAGTTAAATCAACTTGGTGCACTTTGTTAATTTGACCTAACTGCCCATAATTTGACTCGAATAAAGTCAAATTATGGGTTAATCCTGCTCTGCACCATCCTTAGTTCGAATGAAGGAGTCAAATTCAGGCTTAATTTGAACTAACAGGCAGTTCTTATTAATTCAAACTAAGCTTTCATTAAGTCAAATTAAGGACTTTCTTAATTTGATTTAAAGTCCAGTGTAGACAGGGACTAATTTAGTTTAGATTAAGCCTCCTCAAGTTGACCTAAATTGCCAGTATAGGCATAGCCTAAGAGTCCCATCAAAGTCAGCTCAAGGGAAGGGAACTGCAGAGTAGTATCTGGGAAAGCAGACTAGAGAATGGCCAGGTAGCTGGGCTCTTTTCCCCCTTCTCTCTGATAGGACCTGGGGTGGAGAAACTCTGATGTTGGAAGGCCCAGAGGGTAGAACCTATTCAAGTTTCCTGCATTAAAATAAGTCATAGTTCTTTCCTGAGCAGCAATCTGCTAATAGACTCCATACAGCATGAAGTGCAGGAGCCCAGATGACAGACAAACTGCTGAGAAGCATATAATAAGAAAAACAACAAAAAAACCCACATATATAGCATACACTAATCCTGCATACATTTGTGTAAACAGCCAATTAATGTCAAATACAAATTTGCCCTGCTACATAAATTCCACATAGGGATTGTTTTGTTTTGTTCTGTTTTTTACCTTTAGCATCCCTCTAATAGATGGCTTCTGTGCATCTGCTCCTGGGAATACACACTCCTACTTAGGGAAAACATACAAATACTTCAGCATCCAAGTCTGAATAACTCTGAGCCCAGTCACCAGTTATCTCTACAAGAGGCAGGTCTTTCTGTTTCAACCTTCTGTTTATTAACTCACTGTGTTCAGGTTTGCAAGCATTAATTAAGGTTTTAAAACCCCAGGTGTACACCCTATATCTCACCTGTGACTAATTATCCACTTGCAGTCCCTGAAGGCCCTGCATACAAATTAAAGTGAGCAAGTAGTGTTTGAGGTAGATTAAGATAGAACAGAGTGGATTCAGTAGCCTATTTTTTTTAATTGTTGTTGAAGGACTTGGGGATGTGGCAGAAAAGGGAAGAACTAGAAATAAGAATGAATTATGGAGGAAAGAACTTCACATAGTTTCCTTTAGTGAGGAAGAAGTCCACAGAGTACAGAAAATCTGACTTCTAGTTTGACTAGGTGAGGAGGAAGAGTTTTGCATTAGTTGCATGAATAATCATGCAAGTCACTTGGCTAGTAAGAAGGGGAGAACACTCCAAACTTAAGTATTAAACCCCGCAGCATGGGGTGTTTAGGGTTTTTTTTGTTTTTTGTGTAATATTTCCAACTATAAGATGATTTGCAATGAATTGAAGTTTAACAAAATTAGAACTGGCAGACAAGTTCCATAGTGGTAGCTGTGTTGGTCTAGCTCAGCAAAACAAACACAGAGCCTTGTGGCACTTTTAAACACTAATGATTTTATTTATTGCATGAGCTTCCATAGGTGAATCCCCCTTCCTCAGGCCCTCTGTCCTGTGGGGAGTTTCATTTGCAGTTGAAGAGTAAATGGGTTGTGTGCTCTATATAACAACTGCAATCACTGTTTCTCCAGAAGGGCCTCTACCTATAATCCCACGCCTGCAAACCGCAGTGTGTGGGAGCACCCCTGTGTCCATGCCCCAGAGACTGTGGGAGGGCCTGCACACGCACACAGCAATTTGTAAGGTGGGGACGTACAAGGGAAATTGCTCTGCCTCCTCCTCAGCATATATTCATAACCTGCTTTCGACAGCTGGTAGAGTGGGTCTGCTGAATCAGTGGTGGAAGGAAAAATAAGTTTTGTAGGGAGGGGTGGTCCTGCACTATTAAAGTCAAGGGGAGCAATGTTATGTCCTTGGCACATTTTTCTTCCTCTAAGTTCTGTTCTTAAGGTTTCAAATGCAGTGGTTGTTACAACAGACTACAATCTCATGAGATCTGAGCATGGGGTACATCCTTCTCAAAGGCCTTCACTGCTTCTAATTCAAGTAACTTCATGGCCAGAGAACAAGGTATTACTGGGCCAAACCCAGTTTCGGGGGACCAGACAGATTATCTTACTCTCAGATAGGTCTCCTGGAATATGTCAGGCTCTGGATCATCTTGCTGGAGGATGTGGTATAAACTCTGTCCTGACTCCGTATTGGGGGAGGGAATCTGTGTAAGTATCTCCTTCCACTGAGATCCTTGCTGGGGGCTTTTCCAAAGGAGACCATGGCCTTTGTTCCTCATCAAGTACTAGTGAGCAAAAGAACAGCATAATTAAACTCAATAACAATGCAACTTCAAGATCATGAATACTGAAGTCTCCCAAAAAATCCTGCTTAATTTTTATCATTACAGCAAACATCACTGTAAAATAAAGAATATGGCTTTAACACTAGGCACTGACTGGCTGATTGCTGTAGAAAATCCTGATTGTTAACAGAAAGTCTATTTTAAAGCTACACAAAAAGTGAAATTAATGGCTAGATTTGGGATAACTTTTTAAAAAATAATCCTTTCTGAAACAGTAGTGGGTGAAATAATTAAAATATGAAAACGTCATGTCTATGGCTATGACTGCTCTTGATCTGAAAATGAAATAACCTGTTACCTGCTGTTCTGTGGGTATCCTTTTTGAGAAGATAAACTGCTTAAATTAAAACCAAATCGATGTTTATGTGCCATCTTTTATTATTATTATTCAGCTCATGTCACCCTGAAGATACACACTTCACTTTGATCCTTTTCTCTGTTCTACACTTCTCTGGTTTTTTAAACAAATTACTGGACTGTAAAGAGACTTCCTCTCAAAGCGCTATTGCCTTATTGTCACCATTTTTCTTTGGTATTTACCTTCTATCACTTCTAATAGCTTATTTTCAGTGTCCCTGGTTAACCATATCACAAGTTACTATGTGATATAGGAAAAATAAGATTCATGGTCTCTCAGTAAGCTTACTTCTCCTATTTTTTTATTTATTTAATTTTCTGTAACGGGAACCAGGGAAACACAAGAGCAAAACCAAAGCCTTCAGTTTTCTTTGAATAGTGGCTTAAAGGACAGATATGCAGTGTGATCTTTATATTTTGGACTGTACAATCTTGAGGATGAGGACTGAATATTATTTTGGGTATTGCACAGCACGTTACCAAAGCTTAGCAAATACTGAGCCTCAGTATTTAGTGTCAGTTTTCAGACCTACTTTCATGTTCCTATTGTGATAAATAATAATTGTTCAATATACATGCAGCAGTATTATGGGATAGTGGTTATATAGCTAATATTTTACTTTTGGATTGGTTGTAAGTCAGCATTTTGGATGATGGAAGTATTTTTTCCCATAAAAGCAGTAGTTCTCTCCTACCAGCTCATTCAGACCCTGGTCCCACAAGCACCTATGCATGTACATAACTAACTGTGCCTGCCCGTGGTCCCACTGATTAGAAGTTAAATTTAAGCGCTTCTACGTGAGCAGTAGAGGAACCTCATACAGGGTGATTTAAAAAATGGAGTGTGTTGCACAGAATTTAACAAAACTGGTAATAAAATTCTTGCAGTAATTATTGGTAGAAAATAACTAAAAATGAATTTATCATAAAAGACTTATTTTACTCCTTCAGTGCAACAAAATAAATCCTCTGTTCTTTAGCTCCTACCAAAAAATTAAAATAAAATAAAAAGCATGCTTCCTACTGTTTTGTGTCTACTAGACAGATCCCTGGGAAATAATTCAAGGCCTGAAGTGATGAAAACTTAGTCATTCATTTTTTTTCTTGATAGGTGGGCATCGGTTTGCTGATTGTATAACCCTGCTGTATACATAAATAATATCTATAAACAGAGCATGGGTTGTAGTTTTCACACCGTAGCAATCTTTCTTCAACAGCCTTTAGGGGAACCACTATCCCTCAGATTGCAAAGGAATTGAATGGGATGAATAAAAAGGGATTGTGTAGTGATCATAGCAAGATATTCTGAACAAAAGGAGTAAGTCTGCAGGCAGTAAAACTGTTCAATTAATCAACTAAATTGTAAACAGTTCTGAGCAGTCATTAAAGGGACACTGTCGAAAGGGTTAGGCTCTGAATTTAGATTATGTAAAAAGAGGGTTTAGAAATACTTACTTGTTTGGAGTTTTTAAGTGAAAACAGCCCTTTCGGAGGAGTGTGTGTTTATATGTGCATATATGTTTAGTTAGCCGGTTGGAAAATAATATTTTGTCCCTATGAAAATAGTTGCTGAAATCTGAATTATTTTCAGGTATTTTATTAACCAGATAACTCCTTCCCCTCCATTTGATGAAAATGGAAATATTTTCACAACAATATCATTTTGTTCAATAGCCATTTTCAGTCCAAAAAGCTGTTTTGGGGGTTGATGTCTGATGAGGACATGTATATATACACATGTATACCACATCCATGCAGTGTTAGAAACACGTACCCAACAAACTTTTGCTAATCTCAAAGTGAAATTGAGCAATCTAATTGTGGCAGATGAGTGAAGTGAAAAAGTATATAACAATATGAATGGTGAAAAACTATTCATTGTTTGGACTCCACACACACAAAATTCTTAAAGAGGAATACACTGGAAGGTGGTTTGGCAGATAGGTTGTTGAAGTAGCCTTCTCTGTTGTGGGTAAGATGAGTGTATCTGGTAACTAGGTAGTATTTTGAACCCCTTGGTATTGTACTAAGTAGTTGGGTTTTTTTTTGGTTTTTTTTGGTCTCATTAGTTTTTTGACTGCTCTATCAGTGCAGCAGAAAGAAAATGTAAAATATAATCCATGGCTGTAAGCAAACCCACAAAGCAAGTGGAAGCAAAATTTCTATTTACTTTTGCAGTGTCAACCTAAGGAATCTGGGCTGTAATTTCAGAGATTCTGCCTGTATAATATCACACATAAAATCAATTTGTGCATACATACGTGCTGGTGGAATTGTAGTGATGCGTACTGTGGATTCAAAATAAGCAACAGATCCATGCCTGCTTAGGGCATGAGGAGGCTAAGATGGATAAAATAAGATCCCAAACAATTACCAAAAATCCAGAGTCTTTCTGGTTCTGGTTGGGTGTCAAAAGGGCCCCTGAGAAAAACTGCTTTTTGATGTTTTGAACTTGACCAGCAGCAGAAGCTATTAAAAAAATTCTTACAAAAATAATTAGTTTCAGTCTCCACTTTCCAGTCTTGCTATCTGGATGGAGTTCATATAACTACCACTTGGCTTAGCTGTTTATCTAAAGAGAAGTGAGCCTTCTCTCAACAGTGTGGTTTTGCCCATCCCTACTCCACTGCTTTCAATTTTTCTACAAGCAAGTAGTCTGGTGGCCTTTTTAAAGACTATCACATGATCTTTCATGGGAGAAAACTGACAAAAGTGGGTTTTCCTTCACCACAAAAGTTCATGCGATAAATAAATTTGTTAGTAGAGCTGGAACTACCTAGTTCAGCACCTGGGGCAAGCACTGCCCAAGGTGCCTTCCCCCGACCCAGGGGTGTTGCTTCTCTCCCATGTCCGTGGGCCCTATCTGGACCCTACCACCGCTGGGAGACATCATGTAGCTGGATCCAGCTCCAAGCCACCTGGCGGTAGAGGCAGGAGCCAGCTTCAGCTCTGTGCAGCAGCAGGGGCTGCAGCTTAGAGGGAATATTTGCACCCTCTGAACTGTGGCACCCGGAGCAAAGCCCCAGTCACCCCACCCTCATTATGGCCCTGTTTGTTAGTCTTTAAAAGGGCCACCAGGTGCCTTGCTTGTTTTCCTGGTCTAGACTAACATGGCTACCCCTCTGGAATTCACTAGCTCAATGGAGTGCAATTAAATCAGTGCCAGCTCTGCCTCGGGAATGAATGTTATCATTTACTTTGTGCTAAAGTTTAAAGTTTTGTGCTGACTTTATGGAATTAGTACAGCAAATTGCAAATGCTGTATGAAAATAAACAGAGGGATCCCCACCTGGGATGCTGCCACACTATAAAACTTCCTGTGTGCTGCGGCATAGAGAGTTCTGAATTCAATCTTAAATAACAGCTGGAAGAGCCCACTTCAACACAAATAAAAACTGCCCCAAAAGGTCTGTTTTTTCTAATTACATTTATAGTATCATCTGAATCTCTCCAGTCTTTGAATTTCTATGTAGCGGGAGCATCTGAAAAATCACTCATTTTTTGTGTGGATGTTATATTATTGCTTCCCCAACTCTTCTAGTGATTGCACAGATTGATAAAGATTTTGAAAAGACTGTTCTAACAGAAAAAAAAAGTATTCATCTGGGGGACAGTGAGGTCAGGAAAGTCTGGATTCTGTGCCATGTTCTGCCACCGACTTGCCAGGCAATCTTGAGCAAATTATTTTACCTCTCTTTCTGCCTCGCGCCATTTGTCTTGTCTATTCATATTAGGGGCTCATTAAAGAAGGGATGTATCCTTTGTGTGGTTGCAAGGTGCCTACTACACTGGCTCCCTCCTACTATTGTGTTCTATAGATAATACCATAAAACATAGGATATGTAATAATTACTTATACATATTTCAACATCGTCCCCCTAAGTTTGCTGACTTAACCCAGATATCATGGTTTCATATGGTTTATTTATTTGTAAGTGTGAAAACGAAGCGACTGCTAGTAATATGGGATGGGGTGGGATACTGGATAGATAACTGGATTTTAAAACACTGATCTATTTTCAGCCCTCTCTTGTACCAATTATCTGTACTGCTAATCTAGGCAGCTAATCACTCTAGCTGATTTACCAGTGAGATTGAAATGCCTCTCCTATCTAGATCACTTGGTAAACTGGCTCAAGCAAACACTATGCATCTTAATACAGCTAAAGGTAAACAAATACATCTAAGAACAAGAGAATGAAGGATTGGGAACTGTATCCTGAGAGGTAGGCTGTAATGGATAGTGGTAAAAGACCTGGGTGGTGTGGTAGAGAACATGAATTGGGTGGTAGGGTGTGATGCTAAGCCCAAAAGGGCAAATGCAATGCTGGGATGTATAAATACTCTTGAGTAGGCGCAGAGAGGTTATATTATCTCTTGTTAAGCCTTCTTGCAACTGCTGCTGGAATACTGTGTCCAGTTATGTCCACAAGTCAAGTTGATGACGATAAATTGAGAGAATTCAGAAAAGAGCTGAGAAAGATTAAAGGATTAGAGAACGTACCTTAGAGTGATAGACCAAAGGAGCTCAATCTATTTTGTTTAACAAAGAGAAGGCTAAGCAATAACTTGATTACAGTCTTGAAGTACCTGCATATGAAACAACATTCGGTTGCATCAATCTAGCAGGGAAAGATGTAACATGATCCTGTTGCTGGAAGTTGAAGCTAAACAAATTCAGACTAGAAATAAAGATGTATAATTTTAACAGTGAAAGTAATTAACCTTTGGAACAACCTACTAAGATGCATGGTGCATTCTCCATCCCTGGCAATTTTTAAATGAAGACTGGATGTTTTCCCATAATACATGCTCTAGGAATATTTTTGGAGGAAATTCTATAGCCTATGTTATACAGGAAGGTGTGATCAAAGACATACCTGTAGGCCTGGAATCTATGAATCTGAGGTTCTTCACACACCATTAGCTTGTAATTCCTTAATTTTTTAAATCAAAACCACTGGTGTCCAAACAGTAGAGAAACATTTCAGTGAATGCCATTTACAGCCAGAAAAAAAAAAAAAAAAATCAGATAGAGCTCCTGAGAGCATGATTATATTTTTATTAAGCATCTTTGCTGTTTGATGCAGATGAAACCACTAAGTGTTATTGATTGTTGTAGAAAAGAGCTGGCTATGTCTGAGGTGGAGGAGTGTTCCCAAAAAAGGCTTTTTTGGCTCACAAAAATTGGTCTGACCATCTTTAAGTGCCCACTAGCGGGCGATGAGGTTCTAAAATAGCAATATGCCTAAAATTTGCATGTCTGGTGGTCAGACATTACAATGGAAATAGCAAATTGGCGGAGTATATATCTTTACCTAAATTTACTGCATTGTCTACATGTATTGCCAGCCAAGGCTGTAGTCTCATGGATTGAAGGAAACCTTCAAGTAAGTCAAAATGGGGACTAGACTGTCATGTCATTAGATCAGCAACATTCCTGTAATGGAAGTTTTCCTTTGTACACATCTTACACTTTGAAATGGGGCCCAGGCAGAGACTGGAGTTATTTAAATTGCATTAGTATCTCAGCTGTGATAGGTATTTTGCAGATGTACTAAATGCAAACTTGGGCAGTTTTGATCCAAATTCCCAGATTCAAACTGGTCCCTGGACCTATGGGAAACTGGAAAAAAAGGTGAGTCTGTCTTTCAGTTCCAGGAGCTGATCAGCTATTCAGATAAGCAAGTGAACACTGGAGTCACTGAGGTACAGGGGATAAATGATCCAGAGGTGCCTTCTGACTTTCACCTTCATTACTCTGTAATTTCAGTACAGCTCCAGGGTTTAAGGTCTTTCGATACAAATGGCATGCATCCATCGGCAACAACATCTGAAAAGTTGTTTTTCTAGACTGCAACCCAAGTTACTGTAAACCTCCTGAGAACAGTCTACAAGAACGTGAAACAGAGTACAAGGCGTGATTTGGATTCAGACACTAATGCTTACCCGAACTTGATTAAACCAAGTCTCTCTTGACCTGCCCCTACTGCTGGCTCTTGCGTGCTTATAGTGGTGCTGGGGAGTTACCCATCTTGGACACACTAGTGTACTACTAAATTTATTCATCCAGACTCTAGTGTAGATTATCTGAAATGTACTACTGAATATTTTATGCACATAACTGAGCTCAGTTTTATAAGTAAGCTCTTTGTCCATCTATTGGGTTTTAAATATTTAATCAAATTATCTGAAACAAGGCAAAATTCTATTTTAAGATGACCCAGAGTTCAGGTTATCCACAGACTGCAGAAATTCAGAAAGCTGCCTAGATTTTTCAGAGTTGTATGTTTTTAACTGCACATTTCCCATTAGCTTTAATGGAAGTTTCATGCCTTAATGTACATCTTTCCCCCCTGCTGTGGTCTTCAGAGTCAATGTAAATGGAAGGCTTTTGAGTAAAATATTATGCACTCCTTATTAAAAAGGTAATAAAAGGCTTAAGTACACAACTATATACAGTACATCTTAGATGAATCAGGCAAGTGAGGCTCAAATAAAGGAGATGCTAAAACTGATCATATTCCCACCACAATATTTCACATAACACATTTGATAGGCAATTTGTATTTTTTTCCCCTCAAATTAACTAAAGACTTGGGGAGCCTAACTTTTGAGGGTAAATTAAAATGTCTACTGATTGGGCAAATGGTGACTAAAGTGGGGGTGCAGTTGTCTTCATCTAGCTGAGCTGAGACTAGAATGAAAGTTTAGGTCTGTGATAAGATGAGGGAGGAACTGGTTAGCACTGAACAAAGGAGTACATGGGTGAACTAGGAGGATTTGGGTGAAATAAAAAAAAATACATTTAAGGTAAACATTAGGAAAAAAATCCTAACAATGGAAGTTTTCCAAATATCCCAAGTGTGGTGAAACCTCCATACAGTTAAGAAGATGAACTATATTAGATGGCTTAAGTATTTTCCATCTCTAATTCCCATTATAGTCTATAAAATGTACTACCTTCCCAATGCCTGCAATTTGTGGGTGCATATATTTGTCTTGTGAAAAAGTCCACATTTACAGGTCCAAAAGAGACTATTATACATGATCTGACTGCCTGTTTATGGGTAAAAAGAGGGAAAATTATCCATGTAGCATGTGCAGTTGTGAGTTTTTGCCCGAGTACATTTAAATGAATACTGCAGATCCTCACCGATTCCCTTTGACAAAAATCAGCCTTCAGTGTCTTGAGTGCATTTTGCTGTTGAATATATTCTTGTAGAATATTACAGTAGTTTTTGTCTGCTTTTAGCCAACTCTAATGGCTTGAAACAATCTTGGCCAGATTCTTAGCTGGTGCAAATCATCACAGGTCCATCCAACTCAGAGTAATGTTAATTTACCCCAGTTGAGTACTTGGCCCATTATTTACAATACCCACCCAACTGAGAGTACATTTGCCCAGCCATGACATCATACAGGTATGTATAGGATTCTGTGCTGTACTACTATATTATTCCTCTGTTAGTGCCAATTTTCTACTACAATTAGTTTTTGTATTTGCTGCAGTGAGACACTACTTGTAATAAGCAACACAACATATTTGTTTCTGAAAATATACTTATTCTGTTAGAAACTTCTGCTAGGCTGGCACACAATACATTCTCTTTGTATGTATGTACACACCCACCTGTTAGAATTCAGCCAAAGTGGAATTTTTCTCCCACGAAAGCGCATGCAATAAAATAAGTCTTTAAGTGCCACAGGACTCTGTGCTTATTTAGCCACATTTAAGACATAGTATGGAGACAACAATATTTTGACTGCAGATTCCTTTGTTAAATATTGCAAGGCCTTTGTCAGCACAACTTTTAAATCAGCTTCTCCCTAGCCAACTTATTATAAAAAAAGCACACAACCTCATAATCATCACCACAACCTCACTTGACAGTTATACTGTAATTGCCATTTAATTAAACCTAATATAGCTGTATCCCCATGTGAAACTGATTATCCTCATGATCTGCTGATGTTCAGACTAACCAAAACTCAATTCCACACTTGTGTTTTGTGTTCACCACCCTTGTTATCACTACAACTAGTGAATTGATATCTTCCTGTGTGTCATCAAAATCATATAGTGTCTATTAGTAAACATTTCTCCTTGTCTCTGCTTTAAAAGACAGGGACAATTTGAATGATTTTTATAATACATAAATATGGGATCCTGCTGACCACTGCAGTTTTGGTCTAGTCTATGAAATAAACTTATTACTGTAATACGATTAAGCATAATACATTTAGTAACAACATTTCTGTTGACACCAGTAGGCACCAGTCCCTGGTGTGGTAGGCCACAATCTTAGCAGTAAATATTATCCCAGATCTGTTTGGGGATTGTGGCTGAGTGCAATTATGCCGCGGCTGAATTCCAAATTGCTTGGTATTTTACCCAGCTCAGAGCTGCCTTTGAGCTTCCACCAGTGTTTCATTCTTGCTCAGCCAGCAGGTGTTTCTGCTGAGTAATGGAAAACTTATCTTCTCCCCACCTCCTTCACTGGAGACCAACTCATCCCAGCTGCAGAGGATCCCTCTTATTCTTTTCCCTCCGCCAGTAAGTGAGAATACAAGACTAGGAAAGTGTCTGACACAGTGACAGTATTTGGTAGTTTCCAGTTTAGCAAGAAGTAGAATAAATGATACTCACCACCCTACTCCAAGCTCCATAATAATCAAATGGAATAAATGCTATTGTTTCCAGCTCTCATTTTAGAATGGCCGTGACTCTAAACTGCAGCAGACAAAAAGAATGAGAGAAGAAAGAAACCTGTTACGTATTCCATACTCAGAATGTACTTAATAAATTGATTATGTTAAACACAAACTACATACTTATGCAATCATTTGCATATAAATAGCTGATCCAGTGAATAGTTCTCTTTGTTGGGATTGGTCGTTTGCTTGGCTATGAGTATTTAGCTTCCTCAGTCCATGAGGCTGCAAAGTTCTAAGCATGCAGTCCAGTCTGTCTCATGGTGTGATGAAGGGCAATGTTTCTTCTTTATTTGACTCTCTGAACAGTACTATTAAGGATATTGTAACATTGTTGGACTGGCTGATTGAAGAGTTTTGGACAGCTCTGTGTTGTACAGTCCCTAATAACTGAGTTGACAGTTAAACAGTGCCAGTCATTAAGAACAGTTTTCTGTGTGTTGCTGGAAAGTGAATAAATAAGCTTGTCTTTCCTGCTGTTTTGGCCTGTTGAAGCTTATTTCCCTTCATTTCCTTATCGGCAAGCACAGTGATGGTTCCCCATAATTACCAGATAATGCAAATGCCTCTTTGTGATAAGACATCAGTTAGTTCTTTGGACTGGCAGTAGCCAAGTCTTTGCTACCACTGTAGCACACTCACTTTTCTGAGACTGATACGATTTGATGTTTTGTAATCAGTCTGAGTGATTATTCTACTCTCTTAGGACACTTTCCACAGCAAAGTATCTGATTCCATTACTTTATTCTCACTCAGTTGTCCAAGCTGTCTATCTAGCTGATCAGATGATTGATTGATGAAAAGACTCTTCTGGAAGACTATAGTATCTGGCTCTACGTGGATGTTGGTTAGAGGTATATTATAACAGAAGCAAGCCAGTGTGTCTCAGTTTGCAGAGCATTGGACTAATTCTCAGTTTGATACAGGATATAAATAGAATGGAATAGAAATATATTGAATTACTGTAGAACATACATGTCTTTAATATATCTTACATTTATTAAGATGAAGGCCTATTTATATCCTGCACAGAAGAGTCCAGACTCACATTTGGTCCCACAAAACTACCCCAGACATATTTATTGATAATTGTTGCCTCCTTTGTCCATATTTACATGGGAGGCGGATGTGCGATCTCATTTCTTGATTTACTCCAAGACATCTGACAGCAAAAAGTGCCTTTCATTTCAGATGAAAGTGAAAATATTAACTAATAATATACAGGCATCACTACCCACAGCACAAGACAGCAGTATTGTGAGCTGCAATATATCAGCTGTTTAGCAGAGCACTACATAATAGGAGAGGGAGGCAAGAAACGATGTCACCACTTCCCAGCAGTACTCTTGTCCACATACTGGAAAAAGCCAGACTGTGTCATGGGGTAAGGCAGCCCCCACAGCAGACTAAGTTGCTGTCCAACCTTCAGGTGAATGGTAAATTTCTTGATTACAATTCTTGGGCTGGTAGATGACTGGTTAAGCAGACAATGGTCTCTTAGCACCTAGCTGGGTGTTGTTTACTCCTTTGCTGTGTTTGAAGAGCTAGGCTGTGGGCATTCCCTGGAATTACAACATGTTCCAGTGACAAACATAACTCATAATGTCATACATAGTGGCAATGCACACATTTAAACAAGATAACGAGTTTCAGGAAAATCATGACTTTTCAAATGATACCTCACAAGGCATACTTTTTACAAAATATATAACCACAAAATGTAAGTGGAGAATATGGGGGTTGCAATCACACCTCTTCATTGTTCATTTCAATGATTAGTTATCCTGTCACATACCAGGGTGGAATCCAGGTTGAAGAGAGGATGTATCCCTGCATGCCCCATAATCTTGGGTGCTTTGCAACACTTTGCTGTTGTAGCTACTGACCAAGACAGCTCACAAAACAGCCTAACAGCAACAGATTGTACCCTGGATGTCCGGGTTTAGCTACAGCCCTGGCCCATCATTTCTGACCCCAGCAGCCTGTCAGCAACACTCCAGTGACATGTCACCTTCTGCCAGCTTTGCAGAGTGGATCCAAAAAACACCCCATCTTGAACTTCTTCCAAAACTCGTGTTCTACACTGTCCATCCCTCTCCTATGCAGTAAAGGTCCATTGTGCTTTAATATCTCAGTAGGGAACGATTTACTCCTTTGATTGGCGTTACCAGTTTATTTCAAACACCATACTGAATTAGTTTTGATTTAGAAACAAAATTAAATAAATTTTTAATTTAACTACAAAAAGTTTTTTAATTGAGTACAAGCATAAGGTAAAGTCAGACATGGTTAAAAGACAAACACGATAATTTCTAATGGCTATAACTTAACAAGTTTGACTTTGTTCATAGTAAAATCCTTTCCACATGGTCCCAGCAACAGCGCTGACCAAACTCTCCAGGCAGACTCTCCCACAGTCAGTGGGCTGGTTCCTTTGACTTCTTAGGTGAGAGAAATGGGAAGGGATAGCTCAGTATTTTTGTCCTGTTTTTTAAGTCCAGTCACCCTTTGAAATGCATTTTTCTGAGGGTTACCACTAGATTAAGTTCATTTCAGCTGGATGGATGAGGGTATAGATTCTTGGTGAAAAAGTCCATGTTGTCATTTGCTAAAATGCAAATCACTCTGTTCTGCCTCCATTTGTTCCCAAAGAATGGCCACTTGATAGGTAATTGCAGGGCTCTGTTTGTGATAGTACTCAGGGGTATGGAATATAAGCACCCTTCTTTCCTACAGTCATGCAACCCCAGCTCCTGCTCTCACCGCCAGTAGCCCCCGCCTGCACCTTTTTTTTTTTTTAAATTAAAAGAAAAAAAAAAAAAAGGCACTGGGTAATTGCCAGTCAACTTTGATGACAACTAGCTAAAGCCATGAGCTCAGCCTTTGTCTTTGACAAATCACTCCGCAAACTTGTCTGTTAAACAGACTGTTGTAATTTCAGTTCATCTTAATATGCATTTTGTACATACATTATTTATGATCAGTGTGTCAGTTTTTAAGTGACACCTTATAAGGCAAATTTTATACAAATAATAGATAATAATGTGTAGAGTGTGAATAAAGAGGTGTTGATAACACCTTCATTCTTAAAAAGTTACAACTTGTTTCCAATTTGATTTTTCCAACTTAACTTGCTAGCTGTTGGCTCTTACATCTTTGTCTACAAGATAAAGATCACTTTACTATTAGATATCTTCTCCATGTGTAAATACTTTATACCTGATCAAGTTATTTCTTAATCTTCTCTATAATGTAAGAGCTGAGCTACTATGGTGATTGTCATACTATGGATGACTAGACTAGATTGGGAAAGATTAATGTATGTTGGTAAGCATGAGCTGACTTTTCAATAATGTGTGCCTTTTCTATTGTATTCCCAGACTTGCTCTGTGCTGAATATAAATCTAGATATTAAATTCTGGAATAGACGATTCACGGTAGTTTACATTGGGGGAAAAACACTTTTCATGAACCTACTGCCAGCAATCAAGCATGCGGTTTGTCAGTATCAGCCAGGAGTTTCCAATTTCATAGCTCCTGCCAAAACATATCAAAGGCCATTTGTCGATCAAGGAACTGAATTTTTACTGGCTTTGGACGCCTGTACACCTTTTATGCTGACTGGAACATTGCCCGACTGCAAGCAATGCTGTTGTTGTGGCTTTAAAATGCATGATCTTCTATAGGGATTTGCTCTTTTGCAAAAACATGATTCCCTAGAGAATGGCATGTTTTAAAAACATCATTAAGGCTTTGATTGAAAATTAGAACTAATAGCTGAGAATTCTGGCTTTACCATAGAAGAATGTCCCAATGTGAACTCTGAAAATTAATTCCATTTTTATGCAGTGAAAGTTGCTCTAATGTATGCAACTCTGATGGGAGGAAGGACGTGTGCAAAGTGTTAACCCACAAAGTTGATATTAATAACTGGAGAAATAGAGCATGCTACATTCTGTCAAATTTAATATACAAGCTAAAAATAAATTATGAATTATGAACAATGTTTCTTAACAAAAGACACTCCACTAATGAAAAATAGAAATTGCTTGAGTGGGACATCAAAGACATAACAGTGACTGCTAGGGAAGCTGCAGAAACAGAAGTGCTTCTTTATAGGAATGCTAGAAGATTATAAAATGAATCTCACCTGATTAATCATTTTTTAAATTAGTGCCAGTGACCCCCTGGTTTTTAAAAACATGATCATTTAACCTGATGTAGTAAAGTAGCATTACAATTGTAGGAGTTTTACATAACCTGAGATTATGGTTATATATTTTGATGGAAATGAACTAAGGTTATCTACTAAATGCTTAGCTCTTCATGGAAATGTTATAAAGGTCATGTATGACATTTCTCTGCAGAATAAATTTTTTGCTAATTGGAAGACTCTCTAAGGATGGCTAGCTGAGTGATGAAAAGCACTGGACTCCTCCAAAGCTGCAAATATATGCAAGAGAAAACAGTTTCCCCATCATGATATTAAGATCTTTAATTAGGCTGTATGAAATGCTGCTGCACTGATTCATAGGGTTCTATGTTAAACTTCTGAGGTCCAGTTTTGTGGAACCATAATCCACAAACTACAAGTACTGGGGTTAGGCCAGACATATTCACTTAGTTTGAACTAAAGTTCAAACTAAGTGTGTACAAGACTCAAACTAAGGCTTAGTTCAAATGAAGCCATTAGTTTAAACTAAAAACTGTATTCTAGTTCAAAGCAAGCATTAGTTTGACCTAGAATGCATGTTTAGTTCAAACTAAAAAGTTCTCGGTAAGTTCGAACTAACACACGGTTAGTTCCAATTAAACTTGAACTTCTTAGTTCTGACTTGCAAGTCTGAACTAAGTTTGGCACATGTAGGCATAGCCACAGAGTTAAGATGTCATTAGTGACCCACCTTTCATATGTCCTTACCCAGGTTACAGGGGGTGGGGAGAGTGAGGAATAAAGCAATTTCCCTGCATCACCTCCTCTACTGTTCATTTTTTCTGAAACTTCATCATTTTCCTTCTCATTCTTAGAAGGATTAAATCCAAGTTTTAAACTTCCAGCAGTTCACATTCTTCTTCCCAGCACTCCACTTGTAATGCATTGATTTGAAGGCTTCCATTTCCAGCAAGGCTTCAGTTTAAAATACTTGGAATTAATCATACTGTCACTGTTGTCCTTCATCCATTTTATTAATGAATGCTTCACTAATATAACCCAATAGGATGCCTTTTTGGCTGGAAAAAGTGGCCATGGTGATCTGTTACAGAAGCAGCTCATATTTAATACATAATGTCTTTGTGCAGAGTATAATGAAATATAGTATAAATGCATATTTCAGTGGCTTTCACAAGTAGTATGCAATGGTATTAGAAGAGACAAATACAGTCTCACAGCTAAAGCAAGGCCTGTGGCGTGGCTAAATCTGGTTAGTGAGCCCCTTAGAAATTCATCCATAATTTTCTGGAGGGGAAAAACAAAACAAAACAAAACAAAAAAAAACCAATCCTTGGTTCTACTCATAATGATTTACTGATTTGGAAAACAATTATTTGTAATTCATTTGGACTTTGTAGCAATTAGTTAGGTCATTTAGGTTGTTTTCACAGCTTAGGCAGCACTTTTGTCCTGCTTGTTTTTTAGACTTGTTCAAGTCTAAATTCCATATTGGCTATATTTGCCATACAAGGGGTTAATCTGTTTTCTATTTATAATGCACACAATTCAACTCTTTCATACTTCATTACTTTCCCACCCAGACTGAGAAGTCTAACTATTACAAAAATGAATTGCTGTGTATGGGTGTATTTATTTGTCACAGTGATTTTATGACTGGTGAAGTATGTTCACTAAATCCAATTTAGAAAAAGGAAATAGTACTCCCTTCAAGTTATAGCTGCTCATAATAGCAGGAATATAAAAGAAATTGGATTAAAAAGTTTGCTTAATTGGGTTCCAGGCATTCCACCTCTGTAGCTTGCATAACTGGCCTAGCGGTAGACCGTTAGTGTTGACCTTCTTGTAAGACAACATTTCTATGGATACAACCCAGAAAGCAGCAATAAACTTACTCCTTAGCCAATGCTGCATATAGTGCAGGACATCTTGCAAGTGCCATATAACCATTCATTCACACCTTCACTGAGGTAAATTATCCTTGTTATATACAATGGTACAAACTGAAATGCCAAAAAGTTTTACTACAGTTTTCCATAGCAGTCACAGATAGTGTGCTTTGGTTTTTTTGGTGCCCAGTTTGACACATCTGAGGCCAGGTTCTCAGTTGGTGTAAATTAGCTCTGACATCAATGGACCTATGGCAGTCTATACAGGTTGAAGACTTGCTGTCTGATGTCTCAAGTTGGGAACTAAAAAGGGAGGCACTTGAAATCAGTGAACAGTTTGTCTTTAACTTATGTCCAAATTTACTCCACTGTAAAATGGGTGCAATGATCCTTTTCCATGTGAGGAGATTATGCTGTTTGTAAACATAGTCAAAACAGACTGATGACAAGCCCTCTTTACAGCAAGTATAAATATTTATAACATTTTGATAGTTGTTCAGTTATGCTCCTGCTCCCCAGGCAAATAAAGAACATATCTGACCGCTTGCCTTGGCTCTGATAAAATAACTGTTTCTTGTTAGCAGGAATAATGGCTGTAGAGGGGGCCTAACTTCTGTTCTCAAAACAGTGATTTGCTATGTAGCAGACCATGACAGAATGGCTCAGACATCAGTCACTTGATTAGAACATGGTTTGAAGTTAACTCACTCTGGAGGAAGCTCAAGAAATGACTGTGTTTCAGGAAGACATAGGGATTGTTTCCCAGCTGTTTGGCTGGTGGGTCTTGCCCACATGCTCATGGTATAACTGATCCCCATGTTAGGAGTCAGGAAGGAATTTCCCCTGGAAGAGATTGGCAGAGACCCTTGATGATGTTTGCCTTTCTTTGCAGCATGGCCACGTTTAAACCTGCAAGTGACTCTAATGTAAATGGCCAATGCTCTGTAATTTGAGATCTTGAATTCCTCCAACTGTGATATAAGTAACTCAGTTGTGGGTCTATTACAGGAGTGGGCGGGTGAAGTTCTGTGGTCTACAATGTGAAGGCAAGCAGACTAGATGACCATGATGATTCATTCTGGCCTTAAAGTCCAAGTCTTTAAAGGCGTGGATGGTTCACTTCTGCTCAATGTTTCCCCGTAAGCTGCATGGCACACACAGCCATCACTCACCCAGGGGACTGGGGAACCAACGGATGGGTTAAGGAAGGGGTTGGGGGAATTGCTTGCCAGGTGGGCAGGTTAAGGAAGAGGTTGGGGGAGCTGGCAGGGAAAGCCCAGTAGACAGTGATTGGGGGGGGGGGGGACCAATATAGCACCACTGTTACAGGTTTTTATGTAAAATAATAGTGCTCATTAAAAATGGGAGTCAGTAGTGGTTAAACTGCAGGCATACAGAACTGATATGGGCTCTGCCACTGACTGTGTGGTGGCCTTGTAGATTTAAGGCACAGGGCCTGTCTACCCACCTGTAAACTATGTAGAACTGTACTTCACAGAATGGGTGGTTTGGCTTAATGTTTAAAGCAAATGTATATATTGTTCCAGAGTGATAGGAAATTAATGATTTGCAGAAATAATTCTGTGTCACTGTAGGTTGCTTCTTGAAGCCTGCATTTCTATGCAATAAAGAGGTCAAAGCCTTGATTGGTAATGGGATGCTAAGCCTGTCACCTCTCAATCAGATGCAGCTCTGAATATGGTATGTCTTGAATCATCTGGTAGTCTGTGGTCAGTTTAGGGGGAAATTTTCTGAAGTGTCTGTTTGTGTAAAGCCTTAATGAATTTTAAGGGACTTATGACACTAACTTCCTAGGCACCTTGTAAAATCTCCACCAAAATCATTTAAGTGGTGTACAGGTTAGCACAACTTTCCTGATTTTTGGTTCTTCTACAAGATGGCCAGGATTTAATCAGTTACTGAGACTGAAGTTCCCATCCAGGCAGCATCCCTCTCTGGCTCAGTGGGAGATAAAATGGCCACTAGGCAATGATCCCTCTAAGCTGATGATGCAGCCAAGCAAGTTATGGATGCCCTTGGGGAACCAGCAGGCAGTGGGGAGGGGGCAACTTCCTCAGGTGCAGCCTCAACTTGCTCAACTACATCAGCTGAGAGGGAACATCACTTCTGCTTCCCCAGCATTCTCCATTTGCTACCTAGGGCAGGATGTTAGGGCAAAGCTAGGACTCTGATCTTCCCCTACCAATCTGCAGTGATTTCCAGGAGTGCTGAGAGCAGTATATATAGATCCTGTCCAACAGCGACTGCCGTTAACCTGAGATCCTTTCTCCTCTTTTGCCCTTGGGCAGGGACACACTAGTCCCGTGGATACTGTGTAACTAATGTATTGCACACAAAGTACTACAAAAATTTCAATTTGATACAGATAAGGGGTCAAATTGCCAAAACTTTTCATAGAGAATCCCCAGAAGTCCTAGTCTCATAGTACAACCTAGAGAAGCTGCTGAAGAAGAAAACTTCTCACTTAGCAGTCACAACACTGTTTGTGTACAAATGTAAAATATGATGCGGCTTTGTACCCTGGAAATGTCTAAAATCAAGACTATACTCTAATGAATCTACCTCTTCAACCTCAGCTACTTCAGGCTGGTCCACAGTTACTTTCATTAGTCAGAAAAAGATGATGATCCATATTCCAACTCCACTGGCATTAGTTGAAATAATCTTCCACTAAGATAATACAGGGGGAAAGAAAAGAAAACCCTGTTTTACACTTTTAATTAAGATTCACTCAATACCAAGCCACAAACTAGACAATAAGAGGTGATAAACAGTATTAAAAATTAAGCAGGCAAGATGAAAGTGCCTTTAACACTGAAACTGTGCAACAGCTAACACTTAATAAAAAATTCATTTAAATGATTCCAAATAACTAAGAGGCAAGGCTTTAATATTTGCTGTCATAAGCTCTTTCAGATATAGGGTTCATAAGCATGCAGGGAAGACAAAGGTAATATGTGCTTGAGAAGTATCTCTCCAATGTCACAATACAATATTGATGAGTGTGATGTTAGAGTATCTGAGTTTACCCTTTGCATTCATCTTGCCTATTACTAAATATGCATTTAAAGATGATTGTGAGGTTTTTCAGTGTACAGCCTTCTAATACAGATAGAAAGATGTTCATAAAGACTGTCAAGTACATGGGTACAATGCTGATTCATGCAGATGTGGTTTCTTGTGCTCCATTCTCTGGCTGCTGCAAAATTCCAAGAAATTTGAAAGAGTTTTCCTTATAAGTTCCATACCCATTTGCTGACAGAGAGAGACAAAAAAAAAAGTGAAAGTACCCAGTACCAAGACATCTTTTTGGTGTGAACATCTTGCTGGTGGATTCTCTGTACCTTGAAGACTTTAAACTATGATTTGAGGACTTCTATAACTCAGTCATAGGTTAGGGGTTTTTACAGGATAGGATGGGAGAGGTTCTGGGGCCTGCATTGAGCAGAAGTCAGACTAGGTGATCATAACGGTCCTTTCTGACTTTAGAATCTATGGGTATGTCTTCACTCGAGGCTGTCAACTTGACTTAACAAAGCTGCCTTTAGGTTGACTTAAAGTCAGTTTTGTTAAATCAGCTTAGACCATCCACGTTCAAAACTCCTGTAGACTGCCCGTGTCCACACTGACAGCTGCTAGGTTGACTTAGCACATAAGTCAACCTTATTAAGTTGACTTAAGCCAGGGCAGACGGGGCAAAGCCCTTAAGTTGATCTTTTTTAAGTTGACTTAAGGGCTATGCCCTGTCTACCCTAGCTTAAGTCTACTTAATAAGGTCAACTTAAGTGTTAAGTAAACCTTAAGAGGTGCTGTTATTAAGTTGACTTAAGGAAGCACTTAAATTGACTTAAGTTCTCAGTGTGGACAGAGCTTTCCTTAGATCAACTTAAGGAAGGTTAAGTTGACGTAAGGCTCCAGTGTAGACATACCCTGAGTCTATATTATGAAGGCCACAGCTTTCCACCTTAGAAGTGATGCTAATCGGAAACTATGCCCTGGACTACAATGGGGTGTGATTTTGCAGCAATCCAAAGATGATATGCAAAAGTACTTAAGATATCTTGCATATTTTCTTCCAGTTGCCTACCAGTAACTTACTGCAGGGTCCCCACAGAGCTGATTTGACAGGCAAAGTTTTCCTGTTGAATCAGTGCTATGCTTTTTGCCAGGTAAGTCTCACCCAATCAACCTCTGACTCATCCTGAATTTGATTGAGTGCATCTTTGTGGATGCTCAAACTTGTGTAATCAAGCTACAATGTTGGTGCTGCCACCAAAACAGGAGCTTTGCCCTTAGGTGCTGAACAAGCTTATATTGCTAATAGGATTATCATTGAAAAAGAACTGCACTACAGTTAGCACTGTGCATTTCTCTCAAGACCTAATTGGTTTTAGATTTGGATAAACAGGGCTTGAAAGTCCATTATAATAGCACAACCTGTAGCATGATGTTTCTAAGGAGAGTTCTGATGCCATGGCTATTTCTACACTAGACACAGGAAGTTCAAACTTGTTAGTTTGAACAAAGAAGTTTGAGTTTATTTCAAATTAACCATGCACTTCTAAGTTCAAACTTCTTAAATCCAAACTAAGCATTAGTCCGTGGTCACACCATGCTTAGTTTGAACTAAGCTAAATTTAAACTAGAGTTTGAACTAAGCATGTAAGTCTGGACTAACCAGGGGTACTAACAAGTTTGAACTAAGCGTTCCTTAGGTCAAACTAAGAAATTTCTTAGTTCAAAGTTGGGAGAGCCTAGTGTGGCCATGGGCTAAAATTAGTCTGGCCTAAGCCTCCTTAGTCTGGACTAATGTGCCAGTGAAGACATAGCCCATGTTACTATCAGCTGAGAAGGTGTAAAAATGTGATTAACTTGCTTCTTTATCTAGAGAATGAGAAGTTGAGCTCCAGTATTATATTGACATGCACTTATATAACCCTTCTAAATATTAGCTTATAAGTATAGCACACGGGATCCCCATTGTCATCAATGCTGTACAAACATAGAGGGCAAGGGGCAGTCCCTGGTTTGAATGGTTTAAAATCTAGAGAAGACGGTCAAAGGTATGATGAGAAAGGAAGCATTATTATTATTATTATTATTATTATTAGATGTAGCTTTTTCATGTCTTTTATTCAAGATTTTAGAGAATAGTAAACACCTATTTTGGATCTTTTTAATGAGCATTAAGAAGAAATGCAAAAACCCACTAGACTGAGCTGGTCTAATCCCAAAATGGCTACACATTTTTCATATTAGAAAAATGTATTTGATTGTAGCAGATCTGAATACTGACATAAATAACAGATATTAACTTCTGTTCAAATGGGATAGCATAGGTGTTTGCAGCACTCAAACCACCCCCCACCAGAGGGCACTTCTGCTGGTGTTGTTGGGGAAATGCTCAAGTGGTCCCCCTCTAGATGGTCTGTGCTCTGCCTCTGTCCACACTGGACTCTCATGCAGTCCCCTTTTTGGGTCTCAACCCTCCAGCCAAGCACATAAATCCACCCCTTCTGTGGTACAGTCTAGCTTGCCTTGGTCCTGGCCACTAATTAAAGCAATGACCCCCAAGCCTGTGCCACACCTGGCATGCTGGGTCACTTTCCTGGCACCTCCCTAGTCATCTGCAATTACTCACCACTGGAGTCCATCTGCATGCAGCTCCTTGCCCCCAGACCGCTGCTCCAGCCACTGCTGCTCTCTGCTCCTTTGGGATCCCTGGCTCCTGGTCAGCTCCCATTATAGTCTCCAACTCAGAGCTCTCCAAAATGCTGGCTCCTGCAGCCAACCTGCTAGGAAGAGAAGCTTCTCTCTGCAGCTCCCCACAGCAGACTGAGTAGCTAGCTCTGCTGCACCCTTTTTATCCTGCCTGCTTGCCCCTGATTGGGTGCCAACTCCTGGGAGCTGATTAGCTGCCACACGCAGTCTCCTTTTAACTTTCTGTGTCTCCTGGTGGAGCAACCATGCCACTACTGATATATTTTCCATTACATCTTCAGGGAAGCATGTAATTCATCACACTTTATTTGGGCTGTGGCTTATCATATGTATGTATGTCTTCCCCCTCTCACTATCATGGGAAGTAGAATTTAAGAGGAAAATGACATTTTTATGTATGTAATGCTATTGCTGCTTAAGTATGTTATATATAACCTCATTCTCAGTCACTGGGATTTCTACAGTGGGTCAAAAGCCATTCTGTATATGCCTCATAGTTTGCTTTATCCCTGTGTTTTTCATTTATAAATAGTGAACTTGTTTATGAAGAACAAGGAAACTATTATCCCTACAAAACATATAACTAGAGATCTTCTATATGAGTTAGCTCATTCCTGCTACTGATATTTTAATTTATTGTTTACATTCTCCCAATATCTAAAGATCCTATTGTCCTATGTGCTGTACAAACACAGAACAAATAGATGGTCCCTGCCCCAAAGAGTTGTAATCAAAATATAAGAAAAGAGACAACAAATGGACTATGATGTTACAGTGTGACCTGTTCCCATGACTTACACTTCCCTGCATTTATTTCTTCCCATTCTGTAAGTACCCCCATCTTCAAAGTGTCTGATGAAGTGGGCTTTTCTCCCATGAAAGCTTATGCAATAAATATATTTGTTAGTCTTTAAGTGCCACAGGACTCCTTGTTTGTTTTAACGGAAACTGGTCAGCACGATAAGCTAGGGTCTCAGCACACTAGCAGCCTTGCCAGTGTCAAGTTCTTTGTAGGCTATACAGCAAAGGAGAGTTTTAAGGAAGACAACGAGTTAGTTTTGCTGCTGTTTACATGGACCTTCTCCCAGGCATGAGGGTCAGCATGGGATAAAGCACAAAGGTCATTTTCCAAAAATTTAACAAGTGGATGATTAGAGGTTAATAGCACTGGCTGAGCATAGGTGGGAGTCAGTCTTTTGATACCGACTGAATAAAATCTGAAGTGCTCAGCTGCTGGTCACACACCATATACAGCTGATAGCTAAATTAGATTCTTGTTCAACAGAAGTGGTAAAAGCCTGTCCAGGTAAAGGCTCGGAGTTGGTCTTTGGGGAGCTCTGTTTAGTAATGGTGAGCAATCATTGCAGAAAGATATAAACATTGTAGCAATGAAAAATACCCTAATCCAAAAGTGGGTCTATATTGATGGTGGCAAATCTGCTGTTGTCAGTTTGAACTTCTCAGTTTGATTGAGGGGGTCTATGAAAACCCATTCAATCAATTGAGAAGTTGATCAAGTAACTTCGCTTTCTCAAGTGGAGCAGTGTGTAATCGAAGGAAGGACATTTCCCTTCAACTCAATGCACTGGACATACCGCAGTAAATAGGCAGTAGGCAGTCGAAGGGAAACACGCCAGTTATTTTAAGTAACTTGCTTATCTCCCTTCAACGGCCACCAAAAACCACAGTACATGTAGACCAGGGCTAAGTGAAACCCCCTTTTTCCAGCATCTAGCTATTTTTGCTGAATAAGACTTTTCACAACTGGTGGAAGTTGCTGTGATTTTCAGTTTAGTGTTTTGAAATGACTCCAAGATATAAAAATACCATTTGTTTGGAAGAGGTATATGCACTCAAACTGCTAAATGAAAGAGACTCACTGGACAAACATCAGTGTTGCAAGTAAACTGGTGGGGAGTATCATTATTCCTAACTGTTAATAATTTTTCTTTGCTCATTTATGCAGTGACTCCCAGTTCAGTTCACCCTTCACTCTGTCAAAAAACTTTGGAAGAGTAAATTATAACTGCCACCATCTCTTGGAGCAAAGTGAAAATTACATCCAACAGAGATATGATAGAAAAGCCTTTATCTGAGGCTGGCTGACAGTAGGATGCATTTTTGCCAGTGTCTTCTGCAAAGCCTATTGAAATTCAGCTCACAGGATTGTTTCAGATTGTTACTCCTGCTAATTTGCTGTTTAAACAAATTCCTTGGTGGAAGGCAGAACTTTTGCCAGCACAAGATTTAGCACCGTGAAAATCAGGATTAAACAGTGCTGAATCAGTGCTGAATGTTTGATATAGCTCACAAGGTTCTGGGCTGAACACATGGCTAACCATCAACACTAATTACAGCAGTGTCTCCAGTTATTTACTGCATTATCTCAAAACAATGAGACATTGTTGCCATGAGTTTACATGGGTATTTGTTTATTACCCAAAAGAGTTGACTGGGTAATAAATGCTACAGCCCCCAACTGAAAAATACCTCACCGGATTTGCAGTAACTCAGTGAACAGCAAATACTTGATTACAATTTTGCAGGAGGGCCTTAGAGCACAAACTTTCCTGTGCATTTTTAGTGAATTGCTAAATAATGCTCATGCTTTACAGAAATTCACAGCCTTAGTATTTTTTCATAATTTCTCACTGTAAAGTTATATGCTTTGGTAAGCTTCCAATAAAACTAACTGGAGTTCTATTAACATGCATACAAGGGACACTAACTAATAGTTAACGTACTGCTTAATTGAACACCTTAGGTCTTTGCTTTATAAAACTATAACACACATACACGATGTTTAGTGCCTGTTACATTCACCATGGCACTGAGCCTCTTTAAGATGTTTTTTTCTTGCTTGTTTGAAGAAAGCTGCAGATATGAATTCCGGCCTGTTTGCCCTACAGATTCATATCAAGAGGATTCACCTAAAGAATTATATTGCTATATTATTCCTTTCCCCCTCCTCTTTTGCATCAGTACAATAGGCATCCAAAAGGGATTACAATCCCAACCTGCTTTTGTAGCTTTGAAGCATGATCCTGAAGCTGAAGATGTGTGAGCACAAATGTGCCAGAATTCTGATTTTAAAGAGAGAAAAACCAAACTCAGATTAATATGTTTGGATATTCCATTTAATCTGTTCTATGTATGATTGAAATAGTTATTTAGAAAGCAACGGATGCTGAATAATATGCATTACTTGGTACACAAATGGCAACACTGCCTGGAATAAAGAGGGGTTTATTTTGATCTAATGCCCTGGCAACATGTTAGTGAGCACAAAAACTGAGGAGAGTTGTGGCAGCAGTAAGCCTTAAGAGCTCCTCTGGTGAGTAAACTATCATTATTACTCACTGTGCATGTGTGACAAGTAACTTGGTCTGCACTAACGCTTTGATTGAGTCAGCAAACGCATTTTTTGGATGCATTATGGGGTCATGCAGAGCATTTCTCAACATTGGGACCTTTTGCCTCCTCCCTTCTGACTAGTTTTCATGGGGCTACTTGCAGAGTAAATTACTTCTCAACATCATGCTGGCAGATTTCAAGCCCTAGTGCACAGAATGGTTCTTCAGCAAAGGGTTCGCATGAAGAAAGGTTACAGAATTTCCAGCTCTTTCCCCCACTCACCAAAATTGGTCCCATTCCTCCAAAGGTGTCACAGAGTGAGAAGCTAGAGCCAGCTCATATATAATTACTAGTAGTAGAAATTTGGAGCAGGCTGCAGGCCATGGAATCACGTAATGATTATTTTACTAAACTTTTGCTTTTCCTGCAACAATAGAAATAGAGTTTTTGTAACACAAGCAATGTGCCAAGAGAGCTCAGCATTATTGGATATTTTCTATCCTCGCTCCAGTTAGATAGGTTACATTTCATAGGACCTTAATAGATGAGAATCTGCCACAGGTGCCATGTTGCTTAAGACACAGGAATTATAATGAGAGAATACATAGCTGTGTCCAGCAAGTGGTGGTATTACCTCCCCCCCTCCTCCTTTATATCTTAATGTATTATGGGCTTGAGGTGATCCTGATTTTACATAATCAGCAAGTTGGATTCTGTAGGCATCATGGGAGAAGTGAGTCGGAAGGAAGGATTGGAAAAACTGTCTCTAAACTGAGATCTCCAGAAAGGCCATAGAATATGGAAAAAAGCAAATATAGTACCTATCTTCAAGAAAGGCAAAAAGGATGATCCTGGGAATTACAGACCTGTCAGCCTCACCTCAATCCCTGGAAAAATCATGGAGCAGCTTCTCAAAGAATCCATCCTGAAACACTTGGAGGAAAATAGAGTAATCAGGAACAGTCAGCATGGATTCACCAAGGGTAAATCATGCCTGACCAACCTCGTCGCCTTCTATGATGAGATGACTGGATTTGTGGATGCGGGAAGAGCCGTTGATGTGATATACCTTGACTTTAGCAAGGCTTTTGATACGGTTTCCCACAGCATTCTCATTGGCAAATTAAGGAAGTATGGGTTAGATGCATGGACTGTAAGGTGGATAGAAAACTGGCTAGAACAACGGTTTCAGCGTGTAGGAATCAATGGCTCCATGTCAAGTTGGCAGGCAGTAACAAGTGGTGTGCCCCAGGGGTCGGTCCTGGGGCCAGTTCTGTTCAATGTTTTCATTAATGATCTGGATGATGGGATAGATTGCACACTTAGTAAGTTTGCAGATGATACCAAACTGGGGGGAACGGTAGACACCCTAGAGGGCAGGGACAGGATTCAGGGAGACCTAGACAAATTGGAGCAGTGGGCCAAGAGGAATCTCATGAGGTTCAACAAGGATAAGTGTAAAATCCTGCACTTGGGACGAAAAAACCCCATGTACTGCTACAGGCTGGGGAGTGATCAGCTAAATAGCAGCACTGGAGAAAAGGACCTGGGAGTCATGGTGGATGGGAAGCTAGATATGAGTCAGCAGTGTGCTCTTGCTGCCAAAAAGGCCAATGGCATACTGGGCTGCATCAGAAGAAGTGTTGCCAGCAGATCAAGGGATGTGATCATTCCCCTCTATTCTGCACTAGTGAGGCCACATCTGGAATACTGTGTCCAGTTTTGGGCTCCCCACTACAAAAAGGACATGGACAAATTAGAGAGAGTCCAGAGGAGGGCAACCAAAATGATCAAAGGGCTGGAGCACAAGCCCTATGAAGAAAGACTGAAGGAACTAGGCTTATTTAGCCTGCAGAAGAGAAGACTGAGGGGGGATTTGATAGCAACCTTCAACTACTTGAAGGGGTGCTCCAAGGAGGAGGGAGCTCGACTGTTCTCGGTAGTAACAGAGGGCAGAACGAGAACCAATGGTTTCAAGTTACAGCTGGGGCGGTCCAGGCTGGATATTAGGAAAAACTTCCTTACTAGGCGAGTGGTGAAGCATTGGAATAAGCTGCCTAGGGAGGTGGTGGAATCTCCATCTCTGGAGGTGTTCAAGTCCCAGCTGGACAAAACACTGACTGGGATGATCTAATGGGAGTGGTCCTGCTTTTTTTGGCAGGGGGTTGGACTAGATGACCTCGTGGGGTCCCTTCCAACCCTATGATTCTATGAATATATTACAGATGGTTCAATAAGTCTGGCAGTTCAGAGGTGTGCTGCTCTGCCAGGTGCCAGAGAAGAGATCATGAATGTAAAAAACAAAAATCTGTCCCTATTTCAGTTGAAGTCCTTGGTAAAACTCCCTTTGACTTTGAGAGCAAAACAGGACTACATTTAGGCACCTGTCCTGCTCATCAACAGTTCTCACTGAGATTTTAAGCAGTATTCAAGTGAAAATGCCTCTTTCCAATATGTTGCTGAAGAGTGAAATGCAGACTGTTTCAGGTGCATAGGAATAATATGAGGTGTCCTCCTGCAGCATATAAAGACTTTATTTTAATAAAAGGTCACAGTTTTAATGGACAGTCAGAGAGAAATACCTGGTTTTTATGAGCTATAATCACATCTTGAGGCTGATTGTTCAGAATGTGCAATAACTGCATTAACTGTAGTTTATCCCTGGTCAACATTGAAGTTTGTGTACTAAATATTGAAAATTAAAAAGACACACTTGGCATCACTCAGTGACACAGGTCAGGGAAATGGTTTATAAAATATATTGTTTCCCAGTATTTATTTATAATTGTTTCCTGTCCATCCACTATCTCCCATGTCATGATTTCTAAGTACATTATTAACACCTACATGTACTCCACATTCTCCAATTCTTGAGCTGCAAACCCTGGCCCTGTGCACAGTTTTGGTAACTGGTTTGTGCACAAGGGAGTTGCTCGGGGACTCAGAAGGAATAGGAAAACAGTGTCCTAAATGCTTTGAGGTTAGGAGGCCAAAGCAAGGGCCAGTTCTGGCTTCAGTTTGTCTTGTATAAATACAGAGTTACTCCAGTGACTTCAAAACAATTATACTGAATTTACACCCAATGGCAACCTGGCCCCAGATATGCACTAGTGGTGGCAGGCACGCTCATTGTCTCTGTGAATTAAATCCAAAATCCTATAGTGTTGATCCAGCTGTTGGGATGTCTAGGCACAAGTGAAAAGAATCTCATTTCATTTTAGTGTACTACAAATTCTCTATACAGCCTTCTTATTACACTTATATTAATTATTAAATTATTGTTATTTTAATTAACATTATTATAATTATTGCATGCATGAATTGATACACATATAATAATTGCATTCTGCTGACATCCCAGTCTGTTGCTTCAGAAATGATCAGAACTATAGACTGCACAGTCTGGTGTTCGCTTTCTTATCCTGCACTCCCCTGTTAATAACCTGGCCTTCTGGTGCAAGGTCCCCTGTGTGTTTAATGGGATGGAGCAAACTTCAACCTCTTAATGGAACGATCAGTTAGGATGGAACTCATGGGGTTTTTGCTTTGCGTATTCTCCTATAGTGGAATAGAAAGTGCTCTACTCTCCCTAAAGAAGAATATGCACAACATTTTTTGCAGGGGGGGGCTCTCACATACTGGAAATATTTCATTTAATTCTAAACTTTTGGGAAAGGGAGTTCAGCATCACTCTGATCAACTGATGCAGAATGTATGTAAAGGCTGACCAGACAGCACATCATGGAAAGCCAGAATAATGTGGAAAATATAACAGCATGGTAATACTGATAGTATTCCTGATTATTCCAAAACATAGTGATGTTTAGCTACTGTTAGGTAACTGAGAAAATAATCTCAGAAAATGTTTTCATCATATAGTTAAATAACACAAGTGGTGAATTAAATTCAAACTAATTCTGAATTCATTAGCACATGAGAAGGATATTTCAAATTGATCTTTCCATTTTGTTTATTTAATCAGAGATCCCACTGCCCATTCAGCTAGTTTGTTTGGTCTTTCTAGAGTTAAGGCATATCAGCACTGTTAAATTATTTGCTAAGGATTACCAAATATAGGAACTACTTATAATTAGCATTTTTATGAGCATCAAGCTGTGCTGCAACTGTCTAAATTCATAGACACTTTGATTTAAAAGTTGTTTCTTTTTATATCATGTGAGGCCTGATCTGCCTCTGCAGGCCATGTGCTCTTATTCTGCAGCTGGGTAAAATCTGGCTAGTCTCTCTCAATTTCCCCAAGATGGAGATCCCCATTGGAGCTCATCTGAATTATAGTCCAGTTGACTCCCTCAGTGGGTTTCTTCCCTATTCAGCTACCCCTCAGTGGGTGCAAATAGCTGGAGGTGATCAGGGGAGCTCACTCCCACCTTCTACCCCAGGCCAGAGCCCATGGACCCTATGAGTAGCAGCCTTGAAAACCAAGTCCAGGAGGGCCACTGTCTTCCCTGGGTCACCAGTCAGTAGCTCCATTGCCCCTGATTTGCTCTCTGGGGCTGAAAAGGCTCCACAGCCTTCTGGCCTGAAACCTGAGTCTCAACTCCCCGAGCAACATCCTCCTTCAGCCCACTGGACCTAACAGCTCTACCTGTATTGTTTTCTCCCAAAGCCCTGTACTTTTTTGGTGTTGTGGCAAACTGCAAATGAACTTTCTACAAGAGCTCTACACCTCTCTGATCTCCCTTCAGCTGCCTTTGCCTGCTTGAGAAGGAGGCTTTTAAGCACTAGAGCAGGTTCCTCGATTGACTCCAGGTGGCCCAATTAGCCTGGAGTAACCCTGGCTAAATTAACCAAGGGAACAAGGATTTACTAATTCTAGGGCTAATATATACCCCCAACTTCCCACTAGCCATCAGGTCTGACCCTTTCACACATACATTTATGTAAACTGGTATCTTGCATGCACTGAATAACTAGAGCTCCTGGAACACATAAATGGTTTTGGACAAGACCTTAAAAGAATTTTAAAAGAAAGCACATCTGGAGGGAACAATATTTGTGTGGATTCCATGACAAGTAGCAATTTTGGGGAAAAAAATTCCAAATCTCAGTGCTACTTTCTCTTTCAAGCTCATTTTTTTTTTCTCCACTAGTAAGAGGTACAACAGTGGAAACAGATGTTCATGGAGGTTTTACCTCTCTGAAGTAGTTGTTTTCTTTTGTACTAATGGACACTGAATGTGAAACTGCAGGCTTTTAAGTATGTTAGTCTGAGGCTCATGGAATGTAACCCAGCCTTGAGCTATTGTTTTTAACATTTCTGAGAGCAGAAGGCACCTGAAGCTAGAGAATGAGGTACTCACATTTTCTGGCATTGAATGCCATCCTGGGACCCTGTGATCCTGCTTTCCTCTGTATAAATTACAAGACAATGCTGGGAGTAGAGAAACAAAATTCATTCCTGACTGAATGTACAGATATCAAAGTGTAGAAGCTGTTAGGAGCGGGTCTTACTTGTAACTGCATTAACTCTTCCTGGGTTTCTTTTAATAGTTGCTACCAAAGGAGCCTTGCTGATAGGAAACCTAGCTTTCAATGAGTAAATGCTAACCCAACCCTCCACACAAGTGTTTCTGTATCCAGCACACTGGGTCAAGAGCTACAGAACAAATATGGGGCCCTGGTAGACCCTGCCCTCACCCTACTGCACTTTCTTTACACAGACATTGCTTATCTTTGGGGACCCAGGCCCCAGTACAATTGTCCTCACTTTCCTTTCCTCTCCTCAGCACTGACAGGGTCCACAGGCTGCATCTGCCCTCCAAAGAGGCTCTCCCAAGGAGGGAAAACCTACTGGGAAACGATAAAAGCATAATCACAAAGCTGTTTCCTGACCTCCCCCCCCCCCGCCATTCTCTGTTGCCCTCCAATGGTATTCACTAGGGGAGAGGATAAGCAAGGAACTTTTTAGTTTCTATGGGCAAAGTTCATCTAATGGACATCTTTGGTGTAAGGTCAAAGATGAATTTGTGCCTATGACTTTTACCAGGCAGAGGTAATGCTGTAAGTTGTACAGTGAGAAAGGAATTGAACTCGTAGTACTTAAGGTTTCTCTCCTTCCTAGGGAGATCTGTGATTATGGTCCAGTTCGGAGGCGGGGAGGAGCGGCACGCAAAATCACCTTCCCTCCCTCTCATTTTTAGTTGCAGCTGTTTGTGAACACGTGTGCTATTCTTCAGGCTTAAATCCATGCTGACATCTTACAACTGAGTACCAACTAAGTCACAGAACTCATCTTTATTTCCTCTTCCGTCTATTAACTCTCATCTTAACATTTCTTCTGGCAGTCCTTCCCCTCTCCCCATCCCTTCGGCAATGACTTCTATTGAAATTGAAGATGTTCTTGCATCTGCTGCCAATGCTCACTCTGCCTCTGAGTTTCTTCCTCCTCTTTATTCTCAAGCTTACAGGAAGCTTCTTTCTTTTGCTGCCCTCTCAAATTCCATTTGACCTACTTCCATTTGATCTACTCCTTGAGTTCTCCTTTCTATCACCCCTCACCAAATAGATATTGTTGGCAGCCATCAGATTACGTTCAAGGCCTCTTAAAGGCACCCATCCTCTGAGGAAAGATGATACATTGAGTGGTACTGTAACAGCCATTGTTCATTGAATTTTGTGATTAGGACTCAAGTGATATAAAAGGAAATCATCCTTTTAAAAATGAACAGATCGGTTTCTTAATGGCATTGTACCAGAGTTAAATTAGTGAAGGATTTGACCATACATGAAACTGAATTCCAGAGCTAAATATCAAAGACTTCACTTTTGTTATTAGTTTTGTTTGCAAGGCAACAAGCACACCCACCTGGGAAAGTCTCTCCAAGTTCCCCTTTAGGCTCTAGCCATCCCAGAAGGGAGGTCACAAAAGGTACGATCCTCATTCATGTTGGGAAATGCTAGAAGATGTTATCCCTTCCTGAGGAACAGCGCTCTCCAATACTTGCACTAAAACAGTGCAGCTCCACCACTGCTATATGCTGTGGGCATACCCATGGTAATTACTTCCACTCTTGCTTGGAAACCTTGTGTTGGGTAGACAGACAGAGCCTGTAGCTTCTGCATGAACGCAATGGAACTACTCTGAATTTACACTGGTGTATTGAAAAGCAGAACTGTCTCTTTCTCTGTGAATTAGTCCGAACACGAGGGTAAATTTGCAGTGCATGGCCCATGTCATATTTGTCCTGAGAGATACTGAGCTGCTATAAAGTAATTATACATCTGGATTAAGCATTGTAGAAATAGTTGTGGCTTGTATGTTTTTTGTGCTGTTTCATAAATTCTGAATGTCAAATCTTCTGGGCTGATCTGTGCAAAGCAAAGTTGACCTTATTACTCCCCTGTTCCAGTTTCTGTTTTGTTCAAGGCTGTTCCCCTTTCACCAGGTCAGAGCAGCTGCTCTTAGGCCAGCTCTAAGTAGTCCCAAAACTGCAGCCAATTCCAATTAGATTCCACCTTGCCCACAAAACCATTTGCAAAATATGTGGACAAAAGCTGGATTGTATCAAGGAGCTTAAGTCTGGTCTCGTACCAGTTAAAAACCAGAAGCCCTTCACATCTATCTTGTGTATTTATGGCACAGTATTTTCCACCTCCTAATAAATTACAAACATTCTCACCATGTTAGAAACCTAGAGTTTATTTTACTTCATTAGAAAATAAACAGAGATCCTGAACTACACTGAATCTGCCGTCAAGAAAATACAAAATAAAAAGGATGGCACATTTAGATTTGTTTCTTGACCTCAGTCTGAGACACACATTTACTCCAGCACACATTCCCCACGTTGATCTGAAGATCCTCACCTGACCTGTTAACTGCTCTTGGTTTCAGCACTGCTTATAACTCATCACTCCTCTTATACTAATCAGATTTTTACAAAGTATGTAATTCTCTGAACTTCACAGACAAAGAGCCATGTTGCTATTCAGCTGGCTGGATGTTTTGAAAAGAATTTCATATTTTAAGATCTGAACAGTGTATTTTCCTGGATGGAAACTGGATAACGTATACTAATTAAAGTCTGGGGAAGGTCCCTTCTTGGGGCAACAGTAGCTGACTCCTGAAATGGCTGCTTGCTTCTATGTGATTGCAGTTATTGTAGGAGTGTTGATTTGCAAGACTCTGTATGGTTTATTAATTAAAACAAATTGATGACCTTTCTCCTTAATCCTTATAAAATATGATAACAGGCAGATGTACAAAAACCCACAGTCATGTGCAGTTTTATTCGTGCATTACAACAGTACATTTCCTTCACTTTAAGAGAGCATGAAATTAAAATACACTGATCCACAAAAACTCCTTCCTTATGCTGACTTGCACTGGTAATTATAGCTTCTATGTAACTTTCTATAAGTTTCATTTTATTACATCTTTCATGATTTTAATTACATCTTAATCAAAGCTTTTACATGGTCTGTTTCAATACTTTCAGTTTAATTACATCCATTAAAAATAATTTCACTGTTGCATTGCAAAGTCCTTTTCACACATTTATCTTGCAATGTAAGTATTTATGCTGCACAACATTTCATATTCCAGCATTTTCACAATTACATTTCTTCTAAAATTATATTTTGTTGGTTCTTCACATCCCAGTCAACAAGGGGAATATAACTTACTTGTATCAAAGTCCATTAAAGTAGCAGGAATTTATATAACACATTTTGGAGATCTTATTCGTGTTTAAGAACATGCCAGATTTATATAAAACTATCAAAAACGCACTATGCATTTGTAATAAATTTTCAATTTGAGTTTAAGAATTCTTTACACATGTGTCGGAAGCCAAGATTTCCACTGAAAGACTGAGGGCTAGGCTACACTGTCGGTAGCACCTCTGGCAGCGTAGCGTCGATTGTGTGAGTTTGACTGAGTGCCTGTAAAGACACACTCAATCAAACCCAGAATTAGTCAGAGGTTGATTTGTTAAGACCTATCCAGCAAGTAGCGTTACACTGATTTAATGGAAAGGCATTGCCTGTCAGTCCTGTGGGGACCCTGCAGTGAATAGGCATTAGGCAGTCAAAAGGGAGAGATGCAAGGTATTTTAAGAACTGTGTGTATCTCCCTTCAATTGCCACCAAAATACACCCACAATGTAGACCACCCCAAAATTAATGGAAAAATCCTACATAATTTACAGAAATGTTAATTTACTACAATATTTTATTAATCACCCTATATAAAATTATATCCTTGATACAGAATTCTATCAAATGACGTAAAAACTCTATAGCAAGGAGGTCATTCTGGATTAAATTTGCTTAGATATCTACTGTAAAGATCAGTCTACCATAGCAAGGTTTTGTTGGTAAGGCTATACTGGGAAAACTCAATGAGAATGCAGTTAAACCAGCATAACTATGCTTATATTGATTGCATTTATGTAGGTTATGTAAGGAACTGGCATAAACTACAGTGGCAGATGCTGGTATAATTGCATTTACACTAGGGTGTATAACCGCACAGCTATGGTGGTAACATATCACTCCCCTAACTGACATTAATTACACTGGTATATATGATAAGTGTGGACTAGACCAAATTTCTATAGAACCCTGTTGGTCTCATCCTTATATCATTTTATAGAACTTTTCAATAATGTCTTTTCCTATTTATCTTTATTTCACTATTTTGTATATATTTTTCATTAAATGAGTTTGGCAGCATTCTTCTGTGTGCATTTTTTTTTTATTTAGAAAAAGGGTTCATAACTTGTTTTCATTCTATAAAAATTCAAGTGTTGCCAATCAGGGAATAGCTTTTTTGAAAAACATCTACAAAGTTTACTTTGACAAAAATAAATGACAAGTCTTTACACCAAGACACAGAGCTTTTTTGAATCACAAAACGCCTACAAGGCCAATACATATTCCAACAGGAACACATTAGTTATAAGATAACTATGGCACCAGCCTCCTCCAGTCGAAAGCACCATAATGGATATTGTTGATCAAAAGCTGTCATGATCACCTCAGCCAGCTGATTGAGCCAAGAAATGTTCAACTGTCAGGATGTGATTTTAGAACATTTTACTTGCTCTTTCATAATCCATTGAGTCAAGAAAATGCTGGAAACTGACATTCTGCCATTCAAAGGTACAACATTTCACTACAATGTGATATATTTTTGATATGTCATAGTACATGAATAATGAATGGAAACATGTACCTAAAAAAATAAATTCACAAATATAGGTTTGTCATACACATGGTTAGCTCCTCTGCCCCAAAGGCTTCATCTAATACTCAGTGAAGTATTATGACGTGATTCCCACTGACCTAATGAGCTGTGATCAGGTGTCAAGATGACCCTTACACATGCTATCCTTAAGAACATGAATGGAGAGTGAGGAATGAAGGAAATAGATCACGTTTCTCAGAATTCAGCTAGACACAGTTCAGTGCTGGAAACTGTCACCAGCATTCACACTTGTGAAAACAATAGTCATGAACCAAAGTCCTTAAATTCCTTAAGATCGCCACCAAGGCTGCAGTGAGTCACGAGAAACCATTCCACCAGGACAGCTGTGACACACTGAGATTCACAGAAAACGTAGTGTTTCTTCAATTGCAGTTTTATGATTTTTTCTTCTTTGTTTTTAGGACTGCAGCTTTTTGTCATGGGAATTGCTGCAGTTTCATTCAATTTGGAAAGTAATTACTAGCTCTGAGAAAAAAATGCTAATATTTTAATAGCCTGTTTCTAATACAGCCTGTAAACATACGTTATTGGAAGCTGACAATTTCCACAGCTTTGGCTCTTTCCACTGTCAGCCTCAACCTCCAAAATTCCTGATGTCAGTAGACTTGGCTCTTTCCAGACTCTTGCTCTCAACCTATTTCTGTGACTGTTTAATTACCAGCTCAGAATAACCCTGCCAGAACTTGACAACTAACACAGAGTATTCACATCATGTGGAAGCTTTATTATGTTAGAAGATGACAACATAATCATAAGGAAGCTGTCCCTTACAGAGCAACTTATATAAGAAAACAGACCCAGGATTGATTATGGCAGTTGCTGAAAACCTCATGGAAAACAATGACCACCCTCAACTCCCACTCAACCCCACCGAAGGCGGGAGGACAATCTACTTTCCTAGGAGGCAACCGGAATCACACAAGATCAATTGTTTCTACATTGACTTATCTTCAAAACCTCTCTCTCAAAACTGTTCAATAACAGACTGAAAACAGACAAATGAACAAAACAGTTTTGCACTGAAAGCCCAGTCTTAAAAAACGTAGGAGGATGTTACTGTATTAAAAAGAACACCTTTAAAAAAAATCACCACCCAAATGTAGGAAGTGTCATGTCAAGAGACCAGTTTGGAGGAATGTGAGAAGGGCCAAAAGTTCATTGTGCACATTTATTAGTCATACTGGTCCTTCAGTTATTCCTTCAAGAGGCAGGCCGGTAGCATTATCTGCTGTAGGTCTCTCTTCTTTCTTCACTGAGGTGTGAACTAGGAGACTGATGTAAGGTTTATGGCACGACATATTACCCAAAGGTGGGTAGTGTTGTCTGTAGCAAATATAAGCGAAAATTAGGCCAATGATTCCTCCAACAAAAGCATCTAGGTAGGAAAAGCGACAAAAAAATTCAAGCATGTTAGTGTTGAAACAGTGGCTGGTATTGATAGGAATTGATGGGGTGGGGAATTAAAGCCTGCATTCAAGGGGTGCAGAATGTTCCCCTGGATGGAAGCATTTGTCATCCTTTAATTTGCTCCTGGATTTATCCTCACATGGAGCTCTCACATGGGAGACCCTCAAGAACTCAGTGGGTTGCTACCTAGAAGATGACACTCCTAGAGGCAGGTGGGTGAAGTCCCCGTGAGGATGTCTTCACAAAACAGTCCCTTTATGCAGGGAACATTGTGAAGGCTGTGTGTAGTGCGAGATGGATGGAATTCTGCATTGCCCGCCCTGCATTCTTTACTAGAGTTTTGCACCACTAAATCGACACATGGCTTTAGAAATCCCTCCGTGACCCTCTGCCTGCCATCTATTACCGTGTCCTAACCTGCCTATTTGGGACTTTCACGTGGGCCGCTGCCCGGCTTCTCCTCCTGCATCCAGGAGTCACTCAGCCCCTTGCACTATTGGGCCCTAATAATATTTTTGCACCTTTAATATTTTTTAATCATTTTGTTTTAAATCAAGGGTTGACAGCCTCATAGCAGCTAAGCTGCGCGGACACTCTATTCACAAAATGGGTTTTACTGTAGTGTCTATATTTGCATATTTTGTGTGTGTGTGTGTGTGTGTGTGTGTGTGTGTGTGTACACACATATTTAAAATCAGTTTATCTGAAAACTAATACAATTCTCTTGAAAGACAGCCCCTCATTGAACAGTCTGGCTTTTTGGTTGAGTCTTTCTGCTTCTCTCTGACATACCCCACCCCTCCAAACCTGCAGTGACACTGGATGACAAAAACACTCTGAAGTCCTGCAGAGCATGACAGATACTGGAAGTGTGACCTGTTCTCTATCATGCATTGGTTTAAAGAGAGCACAAGTCATTACAGTTTCTTCCTGTACTTTTCTTCTCCCTGGGTGCTACCGCTTCAACCAACCAGATAATGAACTCCTTTGTTTTCTTAGGATTTTGTGGGACTGTTGTTCTCTGTCTGGGGGAAACACAGTCTCACATGCAAGAGGATTTGCACTCTTTGTCAAGTTGCCATCTGCCCTTTACTACTCAATGTTTTTTAATCTTCTTTGGGAAATTATTTATTTTCAAGAGAAGAAAAAATGTTCCCTAAAAATACACATTGGCTCAGAAAAGCCCCGTAGATTCAAATGTAAACAATAGTGAAAGACACTATTAAGTGACATGTGTTTGATTTTGTTTAAGAATTTTAACACTGACCAAAAAGGGTAAAAAGTATCAAATTATCTTTAACTGATTTTATTTGCACATCCTTAAAGGAAATGACAGTGTAATAAAAAACCAGTGAAATTATTGCATCTGATTATAAAGACGGGTAAATCACTAAAAATAATAAATAATAAAAGTAAATAGCTTATGTTCTTAATTAAAAAGTAATTTAGAATTAAAGCTCTAGCTGTCAGCCTGATGTAGATTGTCAGTTTAAATGGGGCTCACTTGTCAACAGAGAACAAATTCCCAAGGACGTAATGAAGGTGGGTGTGACACACAAGAGTTCGGGAAAGAAATTGGACTGGGACTTTCAAAAAGATCTTAGTGATTTAATAGCATAAATCCCATTGAAAGTCAATTGAAAATGCCACCCTGGAGGTTTATTTCTGGGCCGCAATGACATGCCAGGGGCACGGTAGGTAAAAGTTAACAATACCCCTGTCACATGGCAGATGTTACATATCTGCTATATTACTAACTTTCGTAGTTAGTTAAATTGCCCAAAATTGTTTAGAATAAAATAATTTATTCTGCAGTGACATGAACGGCTATATTTGTCCAGTTGGTGCCTCATCTAAGCCACATTAGAATCAAAGAATGATTAAATTTGGATAGTATTTTAGGTCCACAACAAATTCCCACTGAAATCAATGGAAAGACTCCCAGTGACAGCAAGGGACACTGGACTGGGACCTTTGTCAAAATGTGCATACTGGGTCAGACAAATGGTCCATTTAGCCCGGTAGCCTGTCTTCTGATAGTGGCCAGCAGCAGAAGCATAGAGGGAATGAACAGAACAGGACAATTTCAAGTGGTCCATTCCAGTCATCCAGTCCCAGCTTCTGGCAATCAGATGTTTAGGGACACCTTGAACATAGAGTTGGAAACCTGACCATCTTGGCTGATAGCCATTGATGGATCTATCTTCCATGAATTTACTTCATTCTTTTTTAACCCCCCCCCCCAATATTTTTAAATTTTTCTTCACATCTTCTGGCAATGAGTTCCACAGATTTATGGTGCATTGTGTCAAGAAATACATCCTTTTGTTTGTTTTAAGGTTTCTGCCAATTGGGCAACTCCAGATTCTTCTGTTATGTGAAGCAGTAAATAGCAGTTCCATATTCATTTTCTCACACCATTCACAATTTTTATAGACCTCACATCACAGAACCCATTCTCTCTGTCCTCACTGACTGCAACTTCCTCCTGGGAAGTGTCAATATAATGGCAGCTCTGATTACATTGATGAAGATGAGAGAACACCACCTTTGTCATTTAGAGAGGATATTAGGATTCCCAGAGTACCTGGATCTGCAAGCACATTGTTGATCATGTTATGTCCATTCTACGGTGGTCAACGCAATTAGCTTCAGAATAGCTCCTGACACAAACTTCTTTTGACAGCTTTATACTTTACAGCTCAGGAACCAGTAGTTTTACCTTCTCTCAGGTTCTGCAAACAAGAGCACTGGGGAAACTCTGTGTGCTAGTCCTTTCTGGGTCCCTAAAAGAAGAACTTGCTTTTCCTGCAGGCTTTTGAATTATGGAGATTGTAACCTCTCTTTAGGTAATTGAAATGGAGTGATTGACAACACTGGCCTCAATTCTGCTGTCTCAGATGTAGCAAGTGGCCTCTTTCTCATCTGAGCATCCTCATGGACTTCACTACTGCTACTTGTGAGCAAGGTATTATGTGTAGCTAGGATGCACAATCATGCGTTCCTACTACCAAAACCCTCATCTTCCTTCTCCCCCAACCTCTACAGTGACCCCTAATCCTGTCTGTTACGTCTCCTTAATTAGAGCTAGAGTGTTTAAATCTCTACATTGGTGAACACAAGTTGACATGCAGAGCTTCACTGAAGTCAAAGATACTGCTTGTGCGAGTAAATACTCACCAATATGATTAAATGTTTCAAAAATCTAACTGTTCATATGATCCTTGGGATAGGGACTACTTTAACTGTATGTTTGTATGACAGTCATCAATATGGGACCCTGACCCTGCCAGAGGTCCGTGGAAGCAATAATACAAACTGACCATATGACTGCAGTGCTTTAGATTTCTCGGTTGTTGATCTTGCCTTATGTAATTAGAATGAGCATTTTCACCTATTTTCTCCGAGAACAAGCCCATGTTTTGTTTGAGAACCTAGAAGAGACAGCCTTGCAAAGTACTATTTTTAATTCATTTACCAAAAACTGAAAGGGAATATTGTTCCAAACTGATTCTATATATTTCCATTTATTTATTTAATAGATTCATTGAAATCTTTTCAGGACTAGAGAAAGCCATGTATAAAGCTAAGACCTTAAAACAGTCAGTGTTTTCAGAATTCCATATAGAATATGCCAATACACCATACAGTAGAACCTCATAACTCTAAACCAAACTTTACATTTGTTTTTTGAAGAAGAAAAATCCTGCTTTTAACTATATTAATGTAAATGAAACAAGCACGGAAACAGTCTCCTTCCCGTGTGAAGTCTTCAAAATCTTTTATTGTAAACATTCCCTTTATTTATTACCATTTTACATGCAACACTGTATTTACTCTTTTTTTTTTTTAATAAGCTCTGCTGCTGCCTAATCATATACTTCTGGTTCCAAATGAGGTGTGTGGTTAACCGGTCATTTTGTAATCCAGGTGTTCATTAACTCTGGAGGTTCAACTGTAGTTCACTAATGCCAACACAAAGATTATGAACCTTGTATTTCCATCAGAACTGAAAGATACTCTGAGAATCTTCATTGTTTTAATTCTGACATCCAATTCTATGACTTTTTAGTATAAGATTATGATATTTCTTTTGTATAACTCAGTGAACTGGTTGAAAATCTATTGATAGACAATACAATCTATTGATGGACCTTGCTTATTCCTCACCAGGCTTAAGGCCTTAACAGAAAGCCACTGTAAGTATCTGAATACAATTGACTGCCTCCACTGCGCACAAAAGACAAGGGCTGAGCTACAATGCTAAATTTAAAGAGTGATTTAGTCGCTCCCTACAAAGTGCGATCTTCTCAGGTAAGAGTTAAGGTCAGGGTGCCTGAATAATTCTTGGCTTGTAAGCAGCCAGCAGAGTTTTCAGCATCATCTAGTTAAGCATCAAAGGCAAACATATGCAGCTGTAATGGACACAGTGGTAACCCCTTGGGTATAATCTATTTCCAGCACATATAAAACACCATAATTGTCTGCCTCACAGCACACATTTTAGTCCATCAATAATTCTTGCTCTTGGCAGGATAACACATACTGCAAATAGACATAGACCATGCTGGAGAATAACTACTGATTTTTTTTCTCACAGACAGACACACAGCTTTATATTCCATAGCTTATCTATCTCTACGTACATGTATTTGCAGAAATAATTAGTGTGCACTTTAAAGTGGCTATCTGATTGTGTTTAAAACAATCAGTTTCATTATTTTTGTCATTAATATGTAATATTCTGCCATCCTTAAGTCTTGTAGATAAATGGCTATGGAAATGACGCCTTCTGCACTTGAAATTGTTGCAATTTTGTACATTCTTGCTTATCTGTACAGCTGGTCAATATTTTTTTACCAATTTTTTTTCTGTCAAAAATGTAGTTTTATCTAATAAAAAAATTTCTGTGGGAAACTGTTGATTTACTCTACATTTTTTAAATTTTCTAATCAGAAAACGTACAATTTGAAACTGTTTTAAATAGAAAAACCCACTTTCCCACATTTTGTTTTAAAATTCTTAAAGGTGTAGACATAGCCTGAGATAAGTATGTGAGATGCTGTCTGGGTCTAGGAGACTGTTCATGATTATCCTTCATATTAATATTTCATATTTGCAATAATCCATATGTGATATACTATGTTTGATACCAATAGAAAGGTTGTAATCTGCTAGGAATGATTATATGGTTTATATGCAGGTTTCATATCTGTATTAGAAGACAGGAATATGTTTGTTCTATTTGCGTTCCAAGTTATTTGATTCTAAGACAACCCCAAACTGGGTTGCTGAAAAAACACTGTCCCCTTAACGGCCCATTAAGGAAGCTCCCAGGTACAGTGAGCTCATAGAAAAACCTGCAGAGCCACTGAAAATTGCCCATGTGACTCAACTCCATTTTGAATTGGAAAAGAACTCCACTCAGAGGTGGAAGGCCAGAGGTAATATAAAGGCAGTGGCCCCCCTCTCCATTTTATCTTCAGACTCCAACCTGCAACCAACACCCTCCTCTGAAACTATTCTGCTACACTGAATAAAGGACTGCGACCCACCCAGATGCTGGGTGTCTACCAGAGGAATTGGGCTAACCTGCAAACTACAAATTCTTCAAGGACTTGCTTTCTATGGATTCTAAATCATTTGGATGTATGTAATTCACTTTGACCCTTTGACATCACTTATATTTTGTTTCTCTTCTCTATATTAAACCTTTAGTTCTAGTTACCGAAGGACTGTGTGGTATTTTAGGAAAGATCCAAGCCTTTATTGTTCTGGGTGATGTGGCTGACCCCTTGGGGTCAGGAGAACCTATTTCTTTAAGAGACCCAGTGGCTAGGTGGGGACTGAAGGAGTTGATGTGCAATAAAGGGGGCTGTTTCTATTTTGTTATGCTTCACGATGACCCATTTGGGGAATCAGAAGCATGTTTTGTTACTGACTGGGAGACTGGTTTAAGTACCACTCATCAGTGGATTGGGGATTTGGCCCCTGGTTTTGCAGCTTGCCCTGATTTTGGCACATTCATAATGTTATCCCAGGAGGCCTGGGTCACAGTATGCAAAGCAAACCATTCATTATTTTGTTTAAAAAGAAGTTGACAATTGTTTTAAAACTATTAATGTTTTAATTTCTTTTTTAATAGCTATTTTAAGGGCTGTTGTTTCAGTGATTGGTAATAATTTTGAAGGTTTAACACAAAGGGTTTTAACCAAAAAAAGCAAAAATGGTAAAAAATGAAGTATTTTAAATTATTGATGGTTCAGTTGCTAAAGTTTTTTTTTTTTTTCTAAAATAACTTCTTGGGTAATCCCTCTTTGTCAGCAAAATGCTAGCTTAATTCCAGGTTGACTGTAAATTGACTGTGAATTGAATATCAAATCACCCAAATGACAGGTTTTTGCAACACCAAACTTTATGGTTATTTTTCTGATTGTTTTGTTCTCAAAATGTTTAGCTGTTGTTCTAAAGAATGTGTTGTTCTTTTGTTGCAATAGAACTTGTTGCTGCTTTTTTTTTTTTTTTTTTTTTTTTTTTTAAGAACAATCTGAGGGCTAAAGATTTTTCTCCTAAATGTGCAAGTGTAACCACTTGTGCTTAAAATGTTTATGGTCTGTGTACATGTACAGCTTTAATTGTGTAAGTGGCAAAAGAGGGGAAATTTTTTTCCATCTGTACCCAACCTGGGCATACAACAACTGGTCCAAAACATGTTCATATGCGTTCACTCATATATAAAACTGCACAGCTGTACTGGGCCCCCATCACGCTCACACACACTGTAGCAGGACCAAAATGAAGCCTAAAACTAGCAGCAAGTTAAACAAAATATTACTGCTCCATCCCAGGAGCTTCTTCCAGCACAATGTTAACCACTGAAATACAAGGATAATAAACAGGAGACATCACCATGGCTCACCTTGCCAATGATGCTTGTAATCACACATGCGTGACAGGGCAATCATCATGGCACAATACAGAGGCAGAATCGCTGCACAAAGCCTCCAGCTTTTCCCTCGGCCATTTTCAGTGAAGCAGTGCAACTTCCCAGCTAAGTAGAAGGTCGTAAAGCCAAGGCCCGAAAATGCAACTGCCGAAGAAAAACATAAAATTATAGACCCATGTAATTAACAATGAGAATAAGAGTGTGATGCTGTGAGGCTTAACAGAGGAGTGGATGGCTTGTGATGTACAGGAAGTCAGGCTAGATCTTGTGATTCTTTCTGGCCATAAATTCATATGATTTTATGACCTTCATCTCTACTGCAAGGAGGTTCTGATCCTACTAGGTGCTCAGCATTGTCAGGGTAGAGGCTATTACAAGAAGGTTACCAAGGAACACGGGCCGTGCAGATAAATTACTATAGCCATATAGAGGTGCTATAGGTGCACGACCCTCAGGAGGCACTCTGCACTTTTCAGACTCAGTTCCATATCCATTGTGAGCACACTCACAGGACTACTTAAGAACTTGCTCAGCATCAACCCCTGACTTCATCTTAACAGTATTGCTAGAATGTGGCTATCTGAGTTATAAAAAATTAACCTTCCTAAACAACTGATATTTAAATGTTTTATGTTACAAGGGAAGACTCGAAGCCCAAGCCAACAAATGCTGAGCTGTGGGCACTCAGTTCAGGTCTATTATTTATACATGCTTTCCACATGGGTGATATACATCTGTATAGTAATATAGTGTAATGAGGTTGAGTATAGACTTCAAAATAAATCCATCAGCTTTTTCTAGATGTACAGCTCACACATAACCCACTGTAGTAGGGTGGCAGGGGCAGGGCCCCTTAATGCCTCTGCTAACCTCCCTTCTCCCAGCTACCTGGGCTGAGGAAAGAAGGAATCAGCCAGGTCCTGCAGCTGCATGCACTAATTAGAGCCCAGGAGAGCCGGACCTGATTAGGGAACAGGGAGCAGCTCTCTCCCTAACGGGGGCAGAGTTTATAAACTGACTGAGACGAAGCCACAGGAGATTAGCTAGGTAGGAGGCTCTACTTCTCTTGTTGGTTGACTAATGCCTCAGGACCTAGTGAGGGGTCAGGGAAGGGTTAGTTTGGGGTTTATGGATTATAATCTGCACTGTACATGAAAGAGTATGGGTGAAGCACAGTGAAAAGCATGCAAGACCCTTTTAATTGCCTCCAGGGGAAGAGGAGATGGCAGGCAAAAAGGAGGAACCCTCTGGCAACTTATTACATCTACGAAATCCCAAACCACTGCAGGATCTCACTTTTTTAAAAAAAATCTTTTCAGTAAGATTTTCTTTAGTAGTGAACCCTTTTCTGCTGGAAAAGCCTCAAGTAGTGCATTTTGTCTTTACGGCATCCATTCCAGACATCATGTAAGTGCATGTTTAACATTAGGCATGTGTTTCAGAGTTCTGCAGAACTGATGCTGAGAAGTCCATGATTGATAGTGTAAAACAGCTCAATCATATGAGACTTTTTATATATTTAAAAATCATTATTGGGTTCCATTTTGTTGCATCTCTACTGCATTCTCAGCTAACAGTTACAAATGAACACAAATTCCTTTAGATTGTTTCTTATACTAAGAGTTGATTACATTACACTTAGCTGGTGCAGGATCTGGACAATTTAACAAAAAAATTTAATTTTATTTAAAATATGCATAGCATATGTTTTAAATGATTAAGTAAATACAGTGCTTAGGAAAGGTGTGGAGCAGACAGCTCTGGAAAATGAAGTCTTTTGTTGCTCCATAAAACGGGTACAGAGAGTGCAAATTTGGCTCACCTGCGAGCCTGAACCTTGGTCTGGTAGGACCAGCTGCAGGAATGAGAGCAGACATTGCTCTCTGAGCATCTGATCCAAAGATCATTGACATCAGTGGGAGTCTTTCTACTGATTTCAGTGAGTGTCAAATCAGACCCTTATATTCATTTCCTAACCCTATAAGTTGCTGAGTACCTCTCCTGAGATAATGAAGTAAATTGCAGCTAATTCACCATTAATTCCACATATTGGTTTCACCCTGATTTGAGGGTATGAGTCTAATTCTATTTATACATGTGTCTAATGGAAAGCAGACTAGATAATATGCTCATTCTGTAAATAAATTGACTGCTGAATATTCATATGGTACCTAATCAAATTAATTTGTAAGTGCTACCTGGATACCTCCCTGGGACATTTGTTATGCCTTTATCACTTAAGGACTAGACATTACCTATGTATTGACACAAGAACAGACGATCTTGGTTATATAATAAAATCCTCTGAATCTGCTCTAGGTGAATTCAATAGTAAAAGTCCCATTGATGCAGGATAAAGACCGGACTTATACTTAGGGGTTTCAAATGACCTTCTGTACATTGTTTCAATTGCTAAATGAAATGAAGCAATTACCTTTCTGATCTGCAGATGCATCTAAGGAATGATCAGTTTTAGTTGATGCCATGGTGGAGTATTTCTATAAAGTTCAACCATGCAGACAACTGAATAATCACTGAAGATTTGTTTCTCACCTCTAAACTCACAAATGAATAGCCTTTTTGAAACCAAAGCATCAGATAGATTTGGGATGCATATCAAGCATCATAGTGGCAAACACATTCTAATAGACTCCTTCAGTCTCCTACCTCCAGACAAGATACTGCAGTGGTTTCCTTCTGTGTCCAAAGCTACTCTTAACTTGTTGCATGCCTTTTATATTGTTTGCTTGATAAGTTAAGTGAGGTGTAATAATAGGTACTGACTAGCAGGACTGGCTGAAATAGAACCTGACACAGATGGGTATTCACCAACATTCACATTTAATCTTATTACTTTTTTGAAATAATCATTAAAAAGGAAGTTTTCTCCTCCCTCGCCTCCCCAGTTTCCAGGTTCTTTCACTTGACTACAAAATGGAAAGCTGAATGACTTGACTGTGGTACTTCCACCAGTCCATCTGGAAGCACAAAATGTAATAAATTTCACCAGTGAGATTACATTTGTGAGGTTTGCAGCCCATAATGTTTCAGAGAGTTTGGATGAGCATGAATTTTGTACAGATTTTTCCACCAAACCTAGTCTCTGAATGCTGGAGTTAGCAACCACTTTTTGTAATGTAGGTCTGCAGTTCACTCCTACACACATTCAGACTAGCTGTGGTCTGAAAGACAATTCCAATGCAGGGGAGAGCAGCAAACACAATTTACCATTTTTTCTAGACAGCAATATTTTCCCTGGAGTGAAAACTCCAGCAAGGTGCTGTTTAGCATCTTTTAGAATAAACCAGCATTGAAGGGAAAAAAACCCAGCAATTAAAATGTGTTCATATATTAAGGTCAACCTCTATACTTTATTAATGCTATGAGAATATAAAATTCAGCTGGTATTCAGAAAATGTTAGATTTCTGGATGCCTGTTTCAATATTCATACATTGAGGGATGCAGGAACAGCTTCACTTTCCACACACCATGAAACTAAAAAAAAAAAAAGGAGTTTCTTCCTTAATTTCTTTAATCTAAATCTTTTTTCAGGCATGTAATTTTCAGTTTCGTAGTGCAAGAAACACTAGGTTCTGTTAAGATGCTGCAGGGCCATAAATTTTGCAAAGGAAGTGAAACAAATTAATTATAGCACTGCAAAACCCACCCAAATAAAAAATAAAAATGCACTGCATTTCATTTCAGTGAATTAAATTAGCCCCTAAAGACAAAGGACTTAAAGGCAAAGTATCTGATAGATGAGATCATTGTTACTTTCAAAAGGAGATGGTAAGTAACTGATATTTATCATTTGCATAGGTTATATCTCTTAGGGGGGTTCTCAGGGAACTTAGTGACAGCAGGGTATCAAAATTTAGAGCATTTACGCTTCAAATACAATAAAGTAAGGCAAAAGGAAACAACTAATCAACAGGGCGTTCAAAGCCCTCTTAATACGGAACCCCTTCAAAGTTTCTCTTTATAGAAAAGTTCTGTCATTTGAAACACTGATAGTGACTCTAATTGGGCTGAAAAATAAATAAATTTGTTAGTCTTTAAGTGCCACAGGACTCCTTGCTTCTTTTGCAGAACTAGACTAACATGCCTGCCCCTTTGGTAATTGGACTGAAAAGCCTTATTCCTGAATTAAATGGGCAGTGTGGTGCAGTCAGCATCGAGACATTTGATGCAGATTTGAATGGCTCAAAGATGGCAATTTTCCTCTGCTATATTATAAACATTCAGTCTGATGCAATGCATATAATAGCTATGTCAATAATAGATTTATCCATTTTTAATTCTTTTTAATTCCCTCAACATTTTGCAAAATATTCAGTAAATCAAAAGCTTGGAAAAAAAATAATTTGGGATTGAATGAAATGCTTCATTCAGACTGAAGTACTTTGTTACAGTTTTAGGCATTTTGTTAATAAACACAAAGGAAACTTTTATTAAGGCTAGATTCACAAGCGGATGTAGGCACCATTTAGAAATCCATGGTGCTGATGCAGTCTTTCCCTTCCTTATGGAGCATTCACTTTGGATGTGATAGAACTTGTTTCAAATCCCCCCACTTTTTATAGAAGTGGGCCAGAAAGTGAGAGTAATTCTGTAGCCTCCCTGCTCCTATGAATATTTAATTATTTATACAAAGTGCAACACCTTCAGTAGGTGAGACTGTGGATACGTCCAGACTCCGGGACAATGGCGCACTGCAAGAATCAATGCAGTGGGATCAACTGAGCAGGCAGTGAAGATCACTGGGGTTAACGCACAAATGCAACAAATGTACCCCACTTGTCCACTGACCCACACATGATTAAAAATTCTGCCCAGGTCTAATGAATAATTTGAAGAATCACAGCATCATCATGCAGGTGCTCCTTAGCTGCAGGAACTATGACCTTTTTTACATTTTACACCATCTCTGGACCCACTGTTAGGTCTTTACAGAGATCAGTAAAAACCTTACTACATGTAAAATCTTTCACTTTGTAAATTGCTGCTTTGTGGGCTTGGATTCTTCTGTAGAATTCCCTTCATGGTGATACACAGGTATATGAAAAACAGATAGACTAAAGCTAAATATACTCCATATAACAATATATGGGTGTTTGACAGCACTATAAATTACATACTTTTCAAGTTTAAAGGCAAGAAGGTAAATAAAAGTGTAGGCTAACTCACAGCAAAGCGTATCAGATTCCAAAGAAGATAGGCCAGGGGTCTATAACCTGCAGCGCAGGAGCCACATGCGGCTCTAGTTGCCCCCTTGCGGTTCCACGGCTGGAGAGCTAGGGCCCTACTTGGGAAGGGCATATGGCCAGGTGGGAGGCTGGGAGAGTGGCAGATCTCAGTGGAAATTTTACACACTATAAATGACTACAGAATATGAGAAAGGGACGAGGAGTGCCATGAACATTTTGATTCTTCTGTACAGTACTCCTTGGTTAGACTCAATCCTGGCCTCATCAAGCTAAATCTACAACTGGATTCCACCATGATTTTAAAGGGATGATTATTTTAGGTTTGTCAGATTCTGCCATCAGCCTTCAGAACAATGCAGCACATCACATCATTGCAGTTCTGGACAAGCGTATCAGATTCCAAAGAAGATAGGCCAGGGGTCTGCAACCTGCAGCTCTGGAGCCACATGGCTGGAGAGCTAGGACCAGCAGGGCTATTTTAAATCTTCTGCCCTGCTGTGCTACCAGGCACAGGTGGTAGATCTAAAGCAGCCTCAGCCAGCATCTAGAGACTCCAGGGCTCTGCTGCTGGGCAGACGGAGGGTGGAGGCTTGAGAGTTGGGCGTGAGCCTGGGGAGCAGCAAAAGGGCTTGGGTGCATGGGAAAGGGGCAGGGGGGAGCTGCCAGGAGCCAATACACAGTGTGATCTAGATTTGCAGTATAGGTGGAGAGAGAAATTTTGCCTTTAGGCTGTTAGTCTGTAATTCTGAACTGAAGGGCAGAAATAAAGATTGACTGATGCACTCTGTGATGGGGGGACTTATGCCCCACATACGTTGCAAAAGCGAAGTAATGATGCTTTTGCTTGCGGCCATGAAACTAATATTCTCCAGCCAGGCTTTACATTGCAGTGATATGAGACTGATTTTCTGCAGCCTAGAACATGTACATGTGGAACTGAGTTGCTTGTGGCCATGGTCTCAGTGCGTACTGTCAGCCGGAGAAGCTAATGTGGACTCAGTAGCTTACGGCTCTCAGATGGAAGGGCATCAGATAGAGAGGTAAAAGTATACTCTGATTGGATCTCTCTGTACTCCCTGAAGGCTACTTCACTGTTCACTGACTATATTTTGAAGAAAATGGTCAGTCAGCAACATTAAGAAGGACAATTCACTCTGTAAAAAGGGAAATCACTCTGGGCTCATATGCGTAATTCACCTTCAAGACCCAGTCAACCAGCATTGTGTATTTGAGGGCACTTTTTTTTCTGCAGCAGGAAAAGTCAATGGGTTATTTGCCTCATACAGAATAAGCAGGCAGACATACACAAAGACATGTCATACACACTTTAGTACTAAACACAGAGCTAAAATTGTCCAGTGTCATGTTAAAACAGTTCTTAAGATTCTGTGTAAAAGCACAGATTTCAAACAATCAATAGAGCCATTGCTACTGACCTATTTTATATTTTTGCTTCATTAGGAGCTCCTTTGCTCCCCTGGACCAGAGTAATTAATATTCTGAACCACTTGCATGATGAAGAAAAGTGACATAAAACCCCAGCAAGCCCTTCTGACAGCACAACAGAAATAAATAAACCAGTCTGATTCAGCTTAAAACTGCATAATTAAAGCAAAAGCAGCTGTTGTAAAGTCCCAACATAAATATCTCACAGGCTTTAAAATTAGGGAAGGAATGAGAGGGAGAAAAGGAATGACTCAAATGAACATCACTGGAACATGTTCTGTCCTTTGTTCACTGCTGGTACAAACCACGCACTTTATCCTATGTGGTGCTGCACATTCTCAGATCCCACACAGTACCTCAAAGGGGGCAAACGACACTTCACTGTGTTGGTCCCTAAACTGCAAAATGGTGTGGAATTCAGCATATGTGTTGGATGAAGAAAACAGACTGTTTAAAATGTGTACTCTGGTATTGTAATTTGTACTGCAGCATTGTCTAGAGCAGCGGTTCTCAATCTTTTGTGGGTCATACCACACTCAGCAGCATATTACGACTCTACAGGACACACCAGCCCACTCCCTCCAGGCCAAATCCAGCCATCTCCCCAGCTCTCCACGACACAGTTACCACTGTGCGCTGACAGTAATGTGCGCCGACACAGCGGCTGAGGACTGCTGGTCTACAAGCCTCAGCTGAGGTTAGGTCTCCATTGTGCTGGGCATGCTACAAACGCACAGGAAAAGTATAGTTCCACAGAGCCTATTACAAAAACAGACAAACGCTAGGAAATCCACACATGCACACAGAAGTAAAGTGGCTGGTTTGAGGGCACACACAACACCAAAACCAGAGGAGCCACAGAGCTAAAAGTGAGGGCACCCATTTCCATGTTGGATCATGCCACCTCACCACATCCATACAGCTTCACTTTGTATTTGAATAGTAATCACAGAAGAGCTTTCTCTAAACAGGTTGGATTAGTCATAAAATATTCCGAGAGTGAAGGGAATGCTGGAATTAGGCAGGACTTAGTTCTTACTGTTGTTATATGCTGACATCTGGGGGACAACAGACCAAAAAGTGATGAAGAAAATAGATTTAGCAGGAGTCTATTCCACCAATTATTATAAGCTTACATTTTTTGGCTCTGCTGCTAGCATTAGAACACTGCTTTGGGGACTGTGGGGCCATGTTACTTCCAATAAAGATTCTGCATTTGCAAACCTTTGTACCTTTGGCTGTGTTCACACGCACAGGGTTATTTCGAAACAAGCTGTGTCGAAACAACTTGTTTCGAAACAACAGCTTATTTCGAAATATCTTATTTCGAATTAACAAAATGTTAATTCGAAATAAGAAAAAAAACGGGAAATGAAATAGCAAGTTCACAGTGTGAACATGCTATTTCGTTACCCCTGGGGGTGAGCCGCTGCTGGCTCACCCTGCAGCCCCAGAAAGGGGGCTGCAGGCACCAGCGGGGGGTGAGCCGCTGCGGGGTGGCTCAGCCCCCTGCCAGAGCTGCCCCCAGACCCCGCTAGCGGGTCCGGGGCGCCGGGCTCAGCCCGCAGCCCGGGCTTCTCCCCCGACCCCGCCAGCGGGTCCGGGGCGCCAAGGCTTCCCCGTGTTTCGAAACAACTGTGCGTCGTGTGAACATGGTTTTTTTTGTTTCGAAACAACGAGGTTGTTTCGAAACAAAAGTGTCGTGTGAACACAGCCTTTGTGAATAGAAACTGAACCAGCCCACAATGTGTATTGCATGCCAAGCATAATATTTTTAAATAAATGAACCCAGATAGGTTCTAAATTTGTCTTCTACATTTTAAATGGTTTTCTTCAAAATGACCATCATCAGTGAATGGTCAATATCAAACACTGTTCTCGAGATAATAGTCTCAGTGCTCTACTATTCACTGCGGCTTCGCTAGATGAAGAATTAAATTACTTACCATTCTTTTCTGTACATTCTTTGTTTTATTTTTCCTACTATAGTCTTATAGGGTACGCAGATCTTCAAGTCAAAGGTGTCCAACTGACTTTGCTTGTAGTTGTAAACTTATTAATTTACGTACTGTACACCACGTTCCATCAAACAACCCATGCCCAAGGGTTCGTCCACAGGAATCTTGCTGTCTTTCTCTGATTAGCATAGGAATCCCCCTATTCTCATTCACAGAATAAGGTTCTTTTCGGTATCAGTACACACTAGGCCAGCTGGTCACTGGCTTAGGTTGGATCAGCGCACATTCAGTTTACATAGCCATCTGGGACTTACATTGTCAAAAACACTGTCTATCTCATCAGCTAAATAGGCCATTTATAAAACTTTACTGTAAAGCTTCCTCTTCGTCCCTTTCTTTTACTTTAATATATTTCTGTCTGCTTGGGTACGTCTGTACAGTTGCGTGAAACAATCCCCAAATTATATACTGCTGTATGTGCATTGTATCATGCCTTTTCTCACAGTCAGTCTCATCCCCACCCTGCGCTCAAACCACTGATACTGAGAGGAACACTTTGATTCCATGCTCTTTATCAGCAAATGAGCATGTCTTATGAATATCGTACTGAGGGAACAGGCATTTTCTCAGAACTAACATATTCACAAACATTCTGAATCTGTAAAAGAGTCTCCTTTGATAAAAGATAGGCTATTATATTAACAGATCTTATGAGACAGCGAGCTCAAAGAAAGTAGCTCATTTTTGCTTGTCCTCCTGATTTGCTAGTAGCTAGCTGTTCAGATGCTAACAATATTAGAGGAAGTTAGTCATTACTAAATATGGGATGAAACAGAAACTTTTATCTAACTCCTCTTCCCTCCTGAACATCTACATTGCAGATGAAATGAGACTGAGTCAGAAGCAAACCATACATAACTTGGTCTTGGTTTGACCAAAAAAGACGACTAAATCACAGACATTTTTGGCCCCTTTCTGTTTATCATCGAAGGCCCCAACTCAGTACAGGGCTAAAGAAAGAGCAGACAAACACTAGGTGCTTCAGCAGTGAATAAAAAACCGAATCCCTTCATACATCTCCATACGTGTTATCATACTTCACAGTAAGGAAGTACATGTACAACCTCAACAGTTACTCACACGTGTCATTGCAGATATGCTTAAATACTTTCCTAATCCGAGCCTGATTCTGCAACAAGGGCCCAGCTGGGAAAAAGAGCCTCACTTGTTAAAAAGGAAGCTGAATTTACCATAGATATAAAGAGAACATCTTTCAGAAAAAATATCCTATGACATAATATTGAGACTCTGGAAGAATATCTAAAACAAAATCCCCAGTCCTTTGGCCTTTTCAAAAACTTTATAATGTTCACCTTGACTTTCTTAATCTAGCAAATTAAAGTGTGTGTTTTACTTGTCATTTAAATGATCAGCTGTGCTATTCACACTTTACATTGTTGTGTTTTAAGGACCCGATGTATTTCTGTACTTTAAATGGTGACTCATTGGAGGAGTATAATAGATGTGAATGAGCACCAGACTGTCATTCACATGGCACAAACCATTAAGCAAAGAGGCTGCTGCTCAGAGCACAATCCAGGACATGAATTTCATCTTGGCAATGTTGGCATCCTGGACTCATATTTCCTCTCCATTACTGTACGCTGGAATATTTGTGACTTGCTGCAGCTGGCTCACTGGCTAGTGGAGTGCAAGAGGGTGAAAACAGAAAAGACAAGGTAAGAGTGGGGCAGGTCCACGGCCTGCTCTTTTTGGCAGCATTCAAACTGAGATGTACAAGTTGCTCAAAATATCCTGTGTACCTCAGTTCGAATCCTCTACTCCTGACTTGTCTACTGTGCTGAGTGGAACGGAGGGGCCTCCCTTTGACCCAACACTACCCAGTTGCCAGGGTGGTATTCTGGGACTGAACTTCCTGATCAGCTCACGGGTTTTCACAGACCAAAGCAGTCAATCAGGAAGTTCAAACCAACGGTGACAAAACTGCCGCTATCAAGGACAACCTGCCCTGAGAGTTCTTGAGTGCCCAAATCTTTATTGTGAATTGATTGATCCATCTCATGCAATGATGCGTCAGTCCACGTTGATACATCTGGGACTATGGAACACAGTGTTATTTATGACAAAATGCTTACGAAATACTCAATTTATTTAGGAATATCTTATTTTAATACATGGAGGAACAGAAAGAAAACTAGGAGCCGTGTTTTGTCCATTTGAGGTGTCACCGGATACCTCAGCTGAACGTGGTAGATTGTTAACAGTTGTGTGTTGATTTAGACGTGGAACAGAGAGGTGTCTCCAAAGTGAGTGAGAATGAGGTGTCTCTCTCTTTGTTTTGAACATAGACAATTTTTTGATCATTGATTACAGTGGGAGATGGAAGAAGGGGTCAGAAATAACTCATGACAATGATCCAGGAATGACAGGTTATAGCACTTTTCCATTGGTATCCATGAGCCATTGAGGCCATATGCAGATAAAACTGAAAAGAAATGATAAACATGCTAATTTATTGAAGATAAAGACGGAGTGTTAGATGCTTTAGAGGCAAGGGAGAAAGACTCAGTTCCTTCCCAGGGAACTCATGGTCTGAGCTTTGATCCTGCAGTTGGACCAGAAGAGGCAGATCCCTGCCTCCTTGCAGTACCCCACAGAAGCTAAAGAGTTTCTGAACAAGCGCACTGGTTCTCCCCTGCAAACCTGATTGCACGAGCAGAATCTAAATGATAAATGTAGGATGGAAGATGCACCTTAAGTAGAAGCTAATTCTAAAGGGGCAGCCGTGTTAGTATAGTTCAGTAAAACAAACAAGGAGTCCTGTGGCACTTAAAGACTAACAATTTATTGCATGAGCTTTCGTGGGAGAAAATCCCACTTCGAAGATGGGGGACCTTACTGAATGGAAGGAAAAAATGCAGGGAAGTGTAATTTGACCTCATCTTCCTCTGTATGCTGTTCCCCAGTATTTGACTCTTTACAACTGTTTTGATTTGCTTGTTAGTGTGACCTGTTCCCATGACTTACACTTCCCTGCATTTATTTCCTCCCATTCTATAAATTCCTGCATCTTCAAAGTGTCTGACTTAGCTGGATTTTCTCCCACGGAAGCTCATGCAATAAATAAATTTGTCAGTCTTTAAGTACCACAGGACTCCTTGTTTGTTTTAAGTAGAAGCAAGTAACAATGTTGATTTCCCATCTCCATGAGCTACAATGGCTGCCAGAAGATTTCTAGGTGAGGTTAAAGGTCTTGATTTTGACCTTTGAAACCCTTATTAAGGCTTACATCTATCTGAGAGAGCAGCTCTCTGTTGTTTGAAGAAGAGGGGCATTTGTGGTGAGCCATCTTAAATGGCTGTATGGAGGATATTATCCCATGAGGTGCCTAGCAGAACTGGAGAAATGCCTGCTCAATTAAATCAACACATTCGGCAGGAACATGTCAAGTTAAATCTTCCAACAGAAACCAGGCAAGTTTCCCAGGGAAATCTCATCTGCTTTCTCAGCAGCCACAAGACAAGCTGCCACAGGACCAGGACACATGAAGCCCAAGCCAGAGCTGGGTTCTCAGGGATTCTTAAGCTCCCCATTGCATGGGAGGGAGCATGGATGCAGAATGTAGAAAGGTCTCTAGACAGTTTTGAAAGCCTCAGCAATTTTGCTTCAGAAAGTCTAAATGAAATGTTTTCATTTTCAAAATTAAATTTCTCATTTCCCATTCTATGGGAAATAGCAAAATTTCAGTGGGGTTTCTAATGCCAAATGAAATGGTGTTTTAAGATTAAGATTCAGAATTCTATAAAATAAAGCATTCCAGGTCATGGCTAGCCTTGGAATACTAGTTCTTTTTCTGACATTTGAATAATCCACATAACCTGCTAGTTTCAGCCTCTTGTGAGTGTTGCATTCACAGATATATGTACAGAAGTTAGATTAAAATCAAAATTAAAATACTCTTGTTAGAAAGCTGCAATGTAATAATACTGCATTTCTGAGAATTTGGAACCCTAACACACAAGAATCTAAAAACTGAGAAACATAATGCACGTTGCTCCCAGAGAGGCACAATTCACCACCCCCTAGCTATCGGCTGGGTTTCTGCAGACTGACTTTGATGGCAAGCCTCCCTATAGAAACCTAGAGTCTGCAAGCAGGATCAGGAAACCACTTACATTTAAAATGAGAGCTTGTAATTTTAAGACTGTTTACAGTACATTGTAGTGCTATTTGTTCTTGGTTTGGTTCCTATAATCTCCTCCTTTCACCCTTCCCAAACAGTCAGAGTGGAAAACTAGGATTTAGAGGCAGTTTGCTCTGTTACAAAGATCATAGGCCCTATCTTGCACTTGGATTCATGAAGCTGGTATGGCTACGCATGACTGCAAAGATCTGCATGCATGGATCCTAATGCAGGATTGAGATCCATAAAACCAGAAAGCAGGAACACGGGACAGATTTAAAGCCCAATAAAATCAGTGGGATGCTTTCCATTTATTTCAATGGATCAGGTCCCAGCTGGATTCTAACACTCATTCTACTATTAATATGCTGTGTTGCCTCGAGGAAGTCACTTAACTTCAAATCTCAGTTATCGCTCCTTGGAGATAGTATCTTATCGTGATAGATTTAGTTCATTGATATGTACTTATGTAACCATAAAGGAAAGCACTGGACAAGTGTTAAATTACATTGCACTGTTAAAATAACATGGAAGTTTACTGCGAATTGAACTACCCCATCTAGGATCCCAGTCTTATAAAGTTTTAATACCTGCTTTGCTATCATAACACTACATGTCTTTCTTACTCAAAGCTGCTTTTGTAGTGAAGAAAAGCTCTCAACAGCGTAGCTAAATAGCAACAAATTGCAAAACAACAATTTGCAAAAACAGCCTTTGTAACAAACAGAGAAAATGATCCATCTCTTTGTTTGCAGCATTTTATACTTGCAATGATTACTGTATATTTTCCAAATATAAACAGATATCATTCGTCCCTGGAATTGCACAGCAGCCTGCTGCAATTTTAGCTGGGGCAACTGGTGTGTATTTTCAGTTTCGACTGTTCAAAGAATGGATATGTATCACTCCTGAAGCAAAACGTATGGTGCCAGATGGTTGTGTAAATTTTAGTGCTGAAACTCATTGCAAAGACAATTTGAAAGACATAAATTTTCATGAGTACACATTGAGCTCTGTTCCACGGGCACAGGATAGGGAACCACCTTTCTTTTGGTTAAATTTTATTTATTTGTTTTTAGAAGAAACAAAGAAAGACAATTCAGCAAATATGAAAGAGACATTAAAGAGTAAGCACATAAATATAATGACTGTATGGAAATATACAGAAAACCACGGGAGAAAGATCCCTGAGACAGATATGTCAACGCAATGATGTACCTATAAAATCATAAAAGGATAGAAGTGAGAGTTATCTAGTCGTTGGTTTGTTTCTTCAGGGTTGTTTTGTTCAATTGCTAAAAAATGGAACCAACTTGTAGTGTGATCACTAAGGCCATTATCACTATTTTTTTTATTTTTTAAGGCAGTAAACTTTTATTTCAGAAATAAGTTCCAACCTTTTAAGATAAGTCATCATGTCTGACATTTTTTCTTTCTAGTATATGACTAAGGAGCATATCACTGCTACCAAAGATGAGGAAAAAAAAACTTACAATATTTCACTTGATAGCCCTCTTCCACAAGAAGACCTTGAAGTATCTCTTAAGGTTGCAAGCTGGGATCCAATTGCTCTAGCTATTCCCAGCTGAAGTCATGTTTGGAGGAGAGGAAATGGGGTAAGCAGACAGGCATATGTAAAAGCACCATGTAGAGTGTTTTAACCTGCATCAGGATAGTCCAAGCCCCCAGCAGGCTCAGGAAAAATGTGCCTTAAAATCATGTTGATCCCCAACGCCAGTCTTGCACTGAACACAAATCAGTTAGATCAAAGAAGCTGGCCCACTGTTTGTTCGTTTTTATTTATTTTTTTAAAATAAGATATCTGTACAAAACTTGGCCATCTTTAAGTCTGAGTAACCAGATTAAGTTTTAACTTCATTTTTTCCAGACACTGATTGCAGTTGGTAGTTCCTAATTTAGCTGAACTGTCATACCTTGAAGCTTGAGACATCTGGAAATTCCTTATTCTCCAGAATTATATCATGCACTGAGACTGAGTTCAGTTTCAGCAATAAGACATCACCAGCATACTATGTTCAGCAATCTCAGCCTACATACTATGAATGCTAAAATTATTCTTTATTTTGCATGCGTGACAAGCTTCATCACTAATGTGAGTAAATTGGATGATAAAGAACCTAACGCCTTTGTTCAAAGAAGAGAGTCCATGGTTATTCCCCCGAGCCTGACTTTAGCTGTGTTGGGGGCTGAAGAGAGTTTTGACCAACCAATTTATTTTTTACCTCCAACAAAACCATCCTATAAACACTCTGAGTGGAACCATTCACAACACTCAAAATACTTTTATGCATCTACTTTAGCAATAAATTAGGAGTGTGCCAAGTGGTTCACTCCAGACTTTTCTGATGCTAATTGATACCTTTGGACATGCCAGTATGTTTCCTCTTTATCATCATCATTATAGCAGCAAAAAAATTTCAATACTAAGACTGACCTGTAAGAAAAACATTCTTGCTCTCAGAATGATAAAAACATTTACCTCCCTCATAGCAGAAGAGAGTCACTCACTGGCTATGTTTACACTAGCAAATTAGTCTGGATTAAGGAGGCTTAATCTGAAGTAATTTAATCCCTGTCTACACTAGGCTTTGCCTAGTCTGAATTAAATTAAGGCTTAGTTCAAACTAGTTAGTTTGAACTGGTTAGTTCAAACTTAAGTTTGAATTTTAGTTCAAACTAGCATGAAGTAGCTGTGCTAGTTTGAACTAAGTGGTTAGTTTGAACTAACCATTTTTTTTTAGTTCAAACTAAAAAGCTAGTTCGACCTAAAAAACCATGGTTAGTCTGAACTAACCAGCGGTTAGTGTGACCTAACTCTGAACTGCTTAGTTCAGACTAAGCAAGTCCGAACTAAGCAGTTAGATGTAGACACAGCCACTGTGTCTAAATATTGTGAAGGTCTGATCCACTTGTCTGAAGGGTACTAAAACAGAATGAGCCCATCTAGGCTAAGCATCTTTCCTTTTTAGTTTCAATGGTAATTTCTAGTTTGGTCCTCAGATCTTTAGATTGGCTAGACAGATTTGCTCTGTCAATGTATTAATTCATGTGTGTTAATATTCTAGTGTAGACAAGGGAAGTTGGGATTTTAACATGTTAGCTGTTCAAAGTTATCCCTAGTGGAATCTGAGGTTTTACTGTAAGCATCTAAGGTGTTAAAAGTACACTTTTTCCCTAGTGAAAGCAAGGAATTTGTGTGTAAATGGAGGAGTGGGTTCCTCCTGAAATTTTACACATCCACAGAGATCTGCCAGAGTTGGTTCATTGCTAGTCCATGAGAACTAAACTTTGTAGTGTTAATTTAAAAGTCCCTCATGAATTCAAACAGCCCTAAGTTATTAGATATTTGGGTGGCAAATATGGTACAAAGCAGAATGGGTACAACAGGAAAACTTCTGCATATTCATAGGGCTAAATTAATAAACTGATAAGATCTCAAGGCGATTTCTTTCTGCATATCCAAGAAATTCTTTCATTATTTTCTTAGACTCTTCTTTAAGAGGATGAAATATTTCAGACCAATGTTGTTATTAATTAACAGATTTATCTTCAAAATATGAAAGTGGCAGCAATTACAGCCAAGAACCTGGTGCTTGTAGCTAAGCTACTATATAAAGTGAACTATCAGTGCAGAAGGAAATATGCTTATCCTCCATGAAATTACTAAGTGAAGATAATTAACAGCTCAGATTCAGATACCCAACTATAATTACATGGGATGGAATAATATTTGATATACATTCTCTGAGTGCAAATAATGCTATTAAAATTATTTTTTCCACTCCACAATATCACTTAATTTTTTTAAACTAATGAATTTCTTTTAAAATTTTCAAATATTGTCTCTACTGAATTACAGAGTTCCAATTACTTTATGAAAAGGAACAAGGATCTTGAAATCCTTTCACTTCTGCTACGCCTCATTTTTTAGTCCTCCATTTTCCTTTCTTTTCAATGGCACAGCAAGACATGCAACAAACTTTACTGCTTAATGTTTCAGAAAACAAACATGGTGTTTTCTATAACCGGTATCATAATAGGGAAAGATGAAAAGTTCCAGAGGGGTAGCCATGTTATTCTAGTTGAGCAAAAACAAACGACGACTCTGGTAGCATTTTTAAAAACTAACAAATTTATTTATCACATGAGCTTTCCTTGTAGCAAATCTCACTTTCCTCTTCAAGCATCTGACAAAGTGGGATTTTCTCCCACAAAAGGCCATGAAATAAATGTTAGCCTTTGAAAGTGCCACCAGACTCCTTGTCTATAATAGGGGAAGCCTATTCCAGGGATAATATGATGTTAACAAACAATATGATGGAAAATTTCACCATTTATAGGAGAATAGTTAATGTCAAACCAAACAGGACAATGAAATATTCAGAAACGCTAGACACAAGAGCCTGTAGGCTGACATCAAGGTATAAGTGCCAGTTGACATGCTGGTTTTGGTGATGCAAACAAGTCTTCACTCTGAATTTAGCTGAAACATCATTTTACATTGTCTCCTGATAGTTCATGACTTTGGTACTATTTTAAATGAGTATAGTGAACTACAGTTACCCCGCCTTTAACGAACCACTGAACGGTTAATTGTTCAGGAACGTTCAGAAGCAGCCCCCAAAATCTTCTCCTATCCATATCAGCGTCATTCAGACAAAATATGACAGCAACATGCTCTGTTTCTGAGAATCAGTGCTGCTTAGTTTATTTTCTGAGTAGCACCTCCTGTCTAATCTAGGAAGTGCATTCAATGGCTGTCCTGTTCTTACAGAAAATAACATCATCACAATGATGGTCACGACTAGAAATGGTGACAGATGACTTGGGATGATCTGAAGTACAGGAATGTGGAGAAAAACATCTGGTAATTGCTGTGTGATCGGTGCAAATTGTGACACAAAGGAGACTCTACTTTTGTTGCAACAAAAGTCACAATTCAACAGAAAATGTACAAATCTGCCCTACAACTCGATATCAGGGGTGGGGAGAGAATGTGAGGCTGATGTGCCTATCAAACCACACACAAGAAACAAGAATGTGCAGCTTCATAAGTGCCAACAATTCAGATCACATAGATCACCCTCATACCGTAACTGCAAGTGGAATTTTGGTGGTGTATGGACCTTCTGTTGGTCCTGCGTACAAGGGGAGATTTCACTCCAGGGAAGTTCTCAAAATATACATACATTATTTTATTGCTTCAAGACCAGATCCTATAAATAGAATCACCCCAAGAAATCCCTGCTTAACAGCATAACAACTTAATTCCAGTTGGGTTCCACACAGGTGTAGACATACATGTATTTGCAAAAGTTAACTCTTTGTTGCTCTACTGAGCACTACCAGAGAAATGATATTTTTTTCCCATTGCCTTGTAGTATAAATAAAGCATGTTTTAATTGATAAAATATGATCTTTTAGTTGTGGATACTGTAGCAATTGACAGTAAAAGGGATATTCATTTTCTCAAAACAAGTTCTAAAATCCAATCTTGCTCTAGTTACTTGGGCAAAACTCTAACTGATTTCAATGTGAAAGGGTGGTGGAAAGGAGACAGGGACGGCTGCCAGAATGAAGAATGCAGAATAAAATCCTTATTGTATATGGAAATCCTATTATACAAAAGCATCCTGCAACCCATTTGATTTCATTTTTATAATAATTACAAGTTCATTAGTAGAAGCATTTCCTAGATGTTATTGCAGGACTAAACCACAGAGAAAAGCTGCCAAAACATTTTTAATTATTGAAGGACAACTAATATCCAATTTAGAAGGAACTGCATAAGCCTCAACCAGAGGCAAACATAAAGTGCTTCAGAGAAACTTTGATTGATTTATATGATTGCAAGAAGTCCAGTCAAAGAGTGCTGAAACCATTGATTTAGTTCAGATGAAAACAAGGCAATTCTAAAAGCTTCTTCGAAGAAGAACTTTATAACAAAGAGAAACATGCAAGTTTGCTTACTGTAGGACAAGTACTAAAATAAATTAAAGAAGCTGTGTTCTCTTTATGAAAATGTTTTGCATAAATATTTACCATGCAACATATATTAGCTAAAACTTTTGATTTCAAGACTTCACAAAAAGTGAATTCACAAAAGTGAATACACCATGTCTAATTTTAGAAAAAATATCTAATTTTGGAGTGATCCAAATAAGATGTCCTCAGTGTTGGTAAGGAACATGTGTGACCAGGCAGCATCAAGCTATTTTTGGTTTCCTTTTAAAAGCATTCTGTAGATTTCTGTTGAGACAGCAGAGATGCAGAACATCTCATATTACAATTCCTTCAGTGTGCTTAATTAAAAGATATGGTTGTTGAGAGTATAAAGGACCCATAGAAGGCCTGTAATAGAAAGATAAGAACACATTGTCCTTTTCACGTAAGATTTAATATATCATCAGACAGGTAAGTTTTGTGCAATGAGTCAGATAAAGGGCACGCTAGTGCAATTATGTCCGTTTCATAAACAAAGAGCTAGGTAAACGATTTTGGAAAGCTGCCTTATCTATTAAAATATCCTGTCACCTGTGGGTGAACACTTCACAAAGCAATCACTCTATATCTGACCCATCAGTAATCATCCTCAAAGAAAACCTACAAAACATGTTCAAAAGACAAGCCCGGGAGCTTAAAATCATTACTCTGCCACACACTAAAAACCCTGGACTGAACAGAGACACTGGATCCATGGTTTGTTACAACACTCTGTAACCCACTAACCCCCCTCTTTTTGTCCTATGACTTCACCAGACTTCACGCTGCTTTGAACAGTCCCTTACAACAGTGATTTGCAAACTTTTCTCCTTCGGCCTCAGTTAAAACCATCATTTATTCCCGTGACCAAACAATTACATCTTTGAGCAATGCATTCCAGTCTTTCAGGGGCAGCAGCAGAGGGTGCTGCAACTCAGTTCCTGAGACCATGCACCCAGTACCGGATCTAGACCAATGGTTTGAAAACCACTCTTACAATGTGTGCTTACTATTTGTGCTGAACAATCTGCTCCACCTTGCATTTAGCTATGATGCTTGGACTACCTTTCTCAAACCTGAGGAAGAGCTGTACGTAGCTCAAACGCTTATCTGTCTCACCAACAGAAGTTGGTCCAAAAAAGGATTATTACCTGACTCATTTCCTCTAATATCCTGAGCTAACATGGCTACAACTAGCCTGCACACATTGTTTACCACTGTAACACAGACATCCACATAACAAGCTCTTGGTTGCCACTGATCCCATACATTTAAGAACGTACTTGTCCATGGAAATCAGCTGTCATTTCTTTGCAGGAGGGAGATGAATAGGAACATGGAGCAAAATGAGTTTTATTTCTTTGTGACCAGCCACCAGGAGCTCATGCTCACAGAAATCCCACAGATAGGGGCTTTCTGCGTGTACTCTAACACTGCTACAGTGCGGAGCTGCACTTTCCACGATGCCGCTGTGTCAGCCTCCCTCCTTTTTGACCTAATGAGCAGCTCTCTGTAGAAAAGGGGAAAGGGAAGGATTGAGGGTGGGGCCAGTGCTGGATGCATATTTTCCTCCTCCACCTGTGTGGCAATACACCAAAAAGTGAAAATAGAATAAAGATAAACAAGGAGTCATGCAGCACTTTTAAAAACTAACAAATTTATGAGATACATAAACATGTTAGTCTTTAAAAGTACTATAAAACTCCTTGTTTGTTTTGCTGAACTAGACTAACACAGCTACTTCGTTGAACCTGGCAATAGAATAAAGATGTATCTCTCAAAAGGGAGACTGCAGAGTCAGTTACTCGTAAGGAAATGGACCTTTGCTGCCTAGAAGCCAACGGTCAGAAAATTTTATGTTGAAGCACTATGTATTCCCAAAAATCTGCAGGAGTGGGGGTGTGTATGAATTCCTGTATTTTCTGCGGGGAGATGCCATACAAGGAGGATCTAAGGATAACATATGAAAGCAGCCTAGTGGAGTTTTCTTCTTCCATGTTCCCTCTCAATGGAGTTTTCCCATGGGGAAAGGAATTTTATTTAACTATATTTCAAAGTGTTACAAAAGCTGATGTGAGAAGCTGTAATTGCATGGAATCTGGCTATTTTAAGTAGGGAATTATTATTCAAAACTGTGATCTTGAGATGGCATCTCATTTAATCTTCCAGCAGTGTAAGTGACACGAATTCTTTTCTAATACTGTCTTCACTCCTCTTCTTAGAAATTCTACTTTTTCTCCCCCAGTCTGGGCAAAGACGTCTCAATGCCCAGTAACATCCTCCAGGTAGCTCAGACACATAATGCAAAAGTCATCTATAACATGTAAAGGCTCAATTCAGTAACTGCATAGAACATTCACAGAACTTTCATAGAATCCAATGGTTCTTTTAAGTGCCTTAAGCATGTTTTACAGGGTCTGATTCATCTGCTATTACTTGCCACTGACATTAATCACCAATTCTATTTTGAACCCCTAGCAGTAGTTAATAATAAATTGTTATTTTTGTATTAAACTCAGCAATCTGATTTTGCTGTTGACCTCAGCTGGACCAAGACCCCACTCCAAGATGAAACTATACTCAACCCCTACTTGAATTTGGGTTTAATTTTGCAAAATATGATCATGAATGATGACATGGTGCAAAATCCAAGTCACTCCAATATTATCCTATCAAAATATTGAAATCTCTGCAAATATGATCAATAGCAAATTAAAAATATCATCAGTGATGTGCTATCATGTAGAAATTTTTGCATGAGATAATGCCACTTCACATTATTAAAAGTAGTCCCTGAATGGGACTTTCATTTTCACATTTCTATGACTTGTTTTTAAGCATTGATTTCCTACAGAAGAAAGGGTCATGCTGGGATTACATATACCAATGAAGATTTCTCAGTTGCTTGCTGCTGTGATTATGAGGTGAATGCATGCCTTACTCTGGAAAAGAGAGAAGATCACATTGTTTCTACTTCCAGAGGGTCATAATTCTTTCCGACATATCAAGAGCCCGCCATTCATTAGGGAGTAACTAATTCAAAAAGCATATGACATAAAAACCACTGTTATTGCACTTACAACCAAATATGCTGATTACATGCCTCATCTCAAATTTCTAATTAAATTCTCTGAATTCTTCAGCTGTATTCAACAGTAACTGCACCAACTATTTTTCAGCCAATATAATACAATCCAGGGACAGAAGAAAATAAACAGAAAGAAAAGATATGAAAAGATATGATACAACAAGAGTTTAAGAAGCAGATCAAGCTGAATCAAGATGCTACCAAAACCTGCTCTGGGAACAAGCAGCCTTTGAAATAAATGGGAATTTCACAGTGCTATGTGTCAAATTAATTTAGCTTACTGAATTCTTTGAAAAAATAATAGATTCATGGAAGTGACACATGCAAAAGACCCACTGGACACATTTTTAGCCCTGACAATGTGGAACTATGTCATAGAAAACTGTATGCTTTCTATTCAGTTTAGTAGCACTATAATTAAACTAAACATTGCCTATCTGTAACTTTATGCTTCTCTTTTAATTATATCAGTTCTATTTTTTATTTAAGACTTGATTCAAAGTCCAGGAGCTAACTGAAGCCTTTCTATTAGGATCAATGGCTTTTGGATCAGACCCACAACCAATAAAGCACAAATCAGTGAATGCCATATTCACGTCATCGTATCCCTAATTGAATTTTACCAGTAAAAATGAATGAAATAAGGAAATTTCAAAGTTGCATGCATGACTATTCATGGAAATCAATGGCCTGATTCTCTACTTGTTTCCCTAGAATTACACCTTTAAAAACCACTGGACTTACAGAATAAAACCAGCATAAAATGGATATAACAGAATGAAGAATCAGGCCCCAAATATTTTAAATGTGCATGGCTATGCATTCACACCAAAACATTTCTGTGCTCATCAAACTGGGATCAGAAATAATATCACATACAGTATGAGAAATATTTCATACCTAAGAAACTTGACTCAAAGGTTGAATATTCTTACTCAATACATAAGTGAAATATTTAAAAAAAATCCAGAACATGAAATTAGAATAATTAATAAATTTGAACCAACTGCAGTCTGCTCACAGCTATTTCTGAGCAGAAAATGAGGCTAAAAAGAGGAATAAATTATTCATTGCAAATTAATCATTCATTTCTCCTGAGCAAGCAAATAGGGCCAGAATTTGGAATGCTACCTACATAGCATGTTTGGAAACTTTGGAATAAAGGTTTGGTATTATGTTACTATGAAGACTTTTGACCCAGCAGCTTCCTTCAAAGTCTATTGTCTTCAGTGGACTCCGGGTCTGGACCATCAGCTACAAGTTCTGACTTGAAGATTTTAGAAACAGGAAACCACTTGAGAACACACAAACTTGCCAGATACTGGTACTTAATTGAGTAATAATCCATAATAGTTGATTCTATAGTAAAACAACATTTGCAGTAATTTTGCTTTAGTATTTGTTTGCCATTTCCTAAAAGCCTTTGCTAAATACTTTACCTAGCAATACTCCTTGTGTTATGCACATCAACATGCAAGGAAAGAACTGATGTGTGTTTACGAAGATGTTTCCAGCTAATAAAAATCAAGAGGTAACTTAAAATATCTTTTTGGTTATTAAGCTGAGATGGATGGGACCTTGTAGATTCATCTATAGATCTTCATCTTCATACACTCTCTGTATAGCATTCAGCTGGGTAAATTATTTTAGCTTGAAAAGTTCTCTCTGAAAAATCTTTCTTCAGCTTTTATAACTACCAAGTGAACAGTTAAACCATCTGAAGAAGGCAGCAGCTACTGGTAATTAGAGTCCCACAATCTCAAAAACAATACGACATGCTTCCCTTAGCTCTCCCTGTAGCTATAATTCATGAAGTTCAGAACCAGAACCAAGGCAGCTAAGCTACTCAGTGGGAAGATTAGAGCCACAACAGTGTTGGCAGGCTGCTCAATGTGCCTGATTCTTTTTCTCTTTATGGGTTCGCATGCTGAATAACTGCCATATGAAATCTGAGCAATTGTTTTGTTAAGGCGATAGCTAGACTTGCAAGTGCATCCAACTTTTGGTAACAAATCTTGATGCTTTTACCTGACATGGATAAAAAAAAAAAAAAAACACAGGACGTGCTTTTTTTTTTTTCCACAGAACAACTATGGTTGTGTGTTCACACCAACCATAGTGCCCAACCACAATTGCGTCAGTGCATTCTGAGAAAATCTAGCAGCTATCTCATCGTGCTTCAGTGAAGGATAGTGTGCCCTTGTGTTTGTCATATACATAGAGCAGGATCAGCTCTGCATGAGACAAAGCTCTCAGGGATGTTATAACACCCAGAGAGCTGGGAGGAACGAAAACAGCCTGACCTGGCTATAGGGTCTACACAGCAAGGTAACAGTGTTACAGAAAGGCTTTCCTGAGCTAGTCGAAGCTTCTAGCTGTTACAGATACTAATTGTGTATGTCATGCTGTATGTATGTGGACCTAAACTTTTCCACTAACTGGGTACAGACTTGGTTAAAAGTTAACATGGAAATGGTTTAGAGAAGATTAACCTAAATCAAAACTGTGAAGCTGAATTTTTAGGAAAGTGTCCTGACAGAATCTGGTTTAAATGTCATGGGCCAAACTTTGGTGCAGATGACTGAGATCTCCAGCCCAAAACTGAATATCACAAACTTGGGAAAACACTGGCTCTAGATCAGTAGTTCCCAACCTTTGTGGCTTGAGGGCTGAAAATATTTTTATAACCTGGAACGGCCACCAGTCTGTCAATTCTTAAAAAAATCTATTGACACCATTAAGGACTACAAATCACTACATATTTAAAGTACACAATTTGATGCTATTGTTCTCATTTTTACATGCATTATTTTACACCTACAAGTTACTCACAGTATGTCACACCCACACAGACAAAGCACTAATGTAGATGAGGGACTTTCACTATGCACTGAAGCACACGGCTTCGCTGCTAAGTCATGGTAGGTGGCCTACTGAGGGCAAGCCAAACTGGAAGACAGATTTTTAGAGTCCTGCCCTTTCTGAAGCATGGTAGGTCCTGGCTGCTCCACCAGCAGCCCTCCTAGCAGCCTCCCCAGACAGTGAGAAAGCTGTCTCCTTGTTAGTCTCCCATCCCTGGCTGGGAAACTCCATGGGTGTGTTCTCACAGCCCTCTTATTTCGAAACAACAGAGGTTGTTTCGAAATGAGATTTTGGCTGTTCACACGACGCACGGTTGTTTCGAAACAATGATTCCCGTTGTTTCGAAACAACCCCGTTGTTGCGAAACTACTTAAACCACATGCGGGAGCGAAACAACCGTTGTTTCGCAATGGTTGTTTCGAAACAACGCCGTGGGAACGTGTTGTTTCGGAACAAGTTGTTCCGAAACAACAGTCCACGGCGTCCCCGTCAGCACCCTGGCCAGGGGACA
>ML682056.1:1607789-1645635 GCA_007922195.1 Podocnemis expansa
CTGCAGCCGCTCACCCCCAGGGGACTGCAGCCCCCTGGCATGGTTTCAAAATAGCAAGTTCACAGTGTGAACTTGCTATTTCGATGACCTGGTTTTGCCTTATTTCGAATTAACATTTTGTTAATTCGAAATAAGTTGTTTCACAACAACCATATCGAAATAACTGGCTGTGTGAGAACACAGCCCATGTGTCCTTTACTCTCTTATGCTCCACCTGGTTTCCTTAGGCAATGACTCCCTTTTGCAGCTAGAGGGACAAGAGATCAGCATTCTCCTCCTCCTGGCTCCACAGGAGATGCAGCACTCATGGACTCGAGCAGAACACCTTCCCACGCTCTCTGCTACAACCAGGGGGAGTGAAGCACTGACCTCCTGTCCTGTTGGCTACAGCAAGAAGCCTACACCAGTTTTTTAGCAATGTTGCAACCCTCTACACGTGGGCCCTTAGGCAGTGGCCCCCTTCTGCAGCCTGTAGGAGGGAGCGGAGGGCCACTTCAAAAGACCCCAAGGGCCATGGGCTGGAAACCACTGCTCTAGATACAAGCTTCACAAATACAGTCTCCACAGGCCTCTTCTAGCTCAAAGTACACAGAAATTACTATTACAAATATGCACTGCAATTCTAGTTGGAAGGTTTCAGCAGTGATGTTGCCGGTGCCATGCACATGCCCTGAGTCCCAGCAGTGGTGCCCCAAGTTCAACCACAGACCCAGTGCTGGGCTGCTGCTGCCATGGGCACTGAGGATCCAGCACTGGGGGGACCCCAGCCCGGGCCACCAGCAGCCGCTGAATCCAGTCCTGACCCTGGTGGGGGACCAGAGGCCAGGCCACCAGCAGGATTTAGCCCTGGTCCTGGCCAGGGATCCAGGGTCGGATGGGGTCCAGAGGGTGGGACCAGTGTGGAGGGGGTGGGCCCCGATGCTGTCTTTTGGGAACATTGCCCCTGGGTTTCAGGGGGGAATTTCTTCATGAAACATTTTACTGTTTTGTTCAAGAGACTCAAATATCAGTTCCTTGCAAAACTATCCATAGTCTTATAAAATATGTCTTTAAGTATGTTGAGTAGAACAGCTGCAAAACTGTTCCAATTAAGATTTTTTTGGAGTGACATTTAGCTCTTGCTGAAAGAAGCTCCAGGAATAAAATCACAGGACTAAACAATTCCAGACTGTAAAAGGTATTTAGGTGCCTAATAATAGATAGATTCCTAAAGAGATTTTCACCTAGGCCCAGACTAAATTGAAATCAATGGGAGTTAGATCCCTTAATTCCTTTGAGGACTGGGCCTAAGGCATTTTTAAAATTTCCATTAGATGCCTATCTGCTTTTAGGTGCCTAAGTGCCTTTTGGGATCTTTCCCTAAATCCTTTCTTGTGCTGCTCTGGTGAGAGATGATTAGAAGGATATTCCATTCAAGCAACAAAGCAGGTCTCCATAATAGTCTAAAAGGGTACGGGTAGTATATCTGGAGTTGTAAACAGCCTCTGGTCATATATTTCAATGCCCACTCTGAGTCCTGCTCAGAAGCTGCAAGATGGTTCTTACACAGGTTGGGAGCCAGCTTCACTCCTTGCACCATTCCCTAGCTGGCTCTTTCAGCTGAAGGCAGGATTCTTTCCATTGAGCTTGATACCTAAATAGATCAGTCGAGCTGTATTTGTCACTTTGTTCAGGTGATAAGATCATAAGATGTACTACAAATGAAGTTCATGGCATATACTGTACTTCCATAAGGGAAAACAGCTAGTTTTGTAGCAAATTATTGGAACATTTAGAAAACTGACATACAAAAACAGCATAGCTTAATAGAAGAGAATCATACTGAAATGAATTCAGAGCATCCTGAAATAATGCATAAAGCACAAAAGAGAAAAATCCGATTAGATCAGAGAAAAGTACGTGCACTCCACTGAACTCATTACCTACATAATAATCTTCCAAGGGAATTGCTGGAAATCCTATCAATTAAGATGTATAAAATTAGGCTGAAAAAAGCTCAACAAATATATTTTGTTGGGCACAATCTTGCACTAGCAAAGGGCTAATCTACTGTAAATATATTCAGAAGGTTTTTGTACCTCCAACTTCAACACATCTAGATTAAGGATGGACCAAAGATGGAAAGTTTGTTTCTGGATCCAAATTCTCTGGAGGTTTTCAGGGAAGGCAATTACTTACTTGTACACAGCACTTTACACGGAAGGAGTCAATGGTAAAGTCCACATTGAAACTCTAAACCCAAAATCCACAAAAGTTCTGGAGTGTTAAACATCCAGGGCACTGATTAGCGAGGCTCAGTTTTACAAACACTAAACGCTTACCTTAGAACTAGTCGGTACCTGTAATACACTGGTGGGATTATTAAATGAAGGCAGAATGGTCCCTTCCATTTTTTTCCCCATCCTCACTGAGTTATGATCTGCCAACTGGAGACTGTGATACAAGATATAGATTTGTCCTCTGACTTTTTTTACTCTGTTCTCTCTCATTCTACCAAGCTCTCAATTCACTTGCATAATTCCCAATGAATTCCCATCAGCTGAAATCAGATCCTCCTCCGAATTATACATGCTTCAAGCTTCTGGTTTCTTGCCTAGCATGGCATTTTTCATTTCCCCGCCCCATGCCCCGAGCCGGCTGCTGGACCTGCAGCCGGCCTCTTTTCGAACCGCGCCCCGTAAACATCTCTACACGCTCGTGCTCCATACCATCCATTTCCTCGCCCTAGCGTCCCGCCCTGACACAAAGTGGCGGGAACTGATTCCACCCGCGGTGGGCGAGGAACCCCGGTGGGCCAGTCTGTATGCCACCCTCACCCCAAGGCCCGCCGGGGACATCAGTTGGCGGCTCCTTCATGGAGCCGTGAGCACGGGCGTGTTCTTGGCGCGGTTCACCCCTCGCCCCGACACCTGCCCATTTTGCGGTGTGAGGGAGACCCTGGCGCATGTCTATTTAGACTGCGTCAGGTTGCAGCCCCTTTTCCGGCTCCTCCAGAACCTCCTCTTGAGGTTCTGGCTGCACTTCTCCCCACACATGTACCTCTATGCACTCCCCATCCGTGGCCCCACTAAGTCGCGGGACCTCCTCGCCAACCTCCTCTTGGCTTACGCGAAGGTAGCCACATATAAAACTCGGGAGAGGAGGTTGGCAGAGGGAGGGGCCTGCGACTGTGGGGCCTATTTCCGCTCCCTCGTCCGTGCACGTCTCCGGGCAGAGTTCCTCTGGGCGGCGTCCGCTGGCTCCCTCGACAGCTTTCGGGAGCAGTGGGCGCTGTCCGGGGTTCTCTGCTCGGTACCCCCTTCCGAAACCCTTGTTTTGAACCTGTAACCTTCACACCCGTCCCTGTTTTCTCTTTCGTTGTCCCCCGGACTTTTTTGAAGCCCTGTCTCGTGCTGCTTCCCCTTAGGCTGGGGGAAGGGTTTTAGAAGTGGGTGGGCTTGCGCCCACCCACTCCTCAGGTCACTTCAATAGGATGGCATTTTTCATTGAAATAAGAATAAGGATTTTTGTTCTCAACTGAAATCAATTGAAGCAAGTCAGTTGAAGTTCAATTGCAGTAAGCAATGCAGCAAAGCTCTCTTGCAAACTGTTGCTGCTGGTTTGAGGATGGAGGCTTTAGACAAATACGGATGATACGCCCCTCTGGATAATACAGAAAGGGTTGAAGCAACTGTGTTTTGGACACAGCTTACTGACCTGTGGTCACCTTTCCCTGTGAAATACAATTGACAGTCATGCAGACACAGACACAACATTACAGCCATTTCTACTGCCTGACAGTGACTTGGAGGTACAGTCCAGAGGATAAACAACAGCTAGGCTTTCTGATGCCTTCTCTTCCCAGGAGATGAGGCACACCATTGTTAGAGGTTTAACTCCCAGTACAGAGCAGAAGCAGTCCCCATTATTACTGCACCCATTTTAATATTTTCTAAGACCAGGGAAGGAAGTGAATCAGAATTTGCATGCAGTCTAAAACAAGACTTATAAATATGTCTTTATGTGAATTTAGCAGGAATCATTATCTCTGGTGTTTGCAACTCTCCAGTTCTCTTCGGGACTCTGTGCTACCAAGAAACCTCTAAAGCTTTCTACCGTGAAGTCAGGTAAATCGTCCCCTGTATGAAAGGTGGGACACAGTCTCTCCTTGTGACCCCCATCTCCTTTACAGAGACGTGGTCACATTGAGTCACCAGGTGCTTGAAATATGGCCACTCTCCTTCCCATCAGGCAGAAAGTCAGGCATTTTGTCATATTGTTGATGCTTACTAATATGGGGGGAGACAGAGAGCCCAACCCTTGCAGATCCCATATTCCCAATGAATTCAATAAGAGTTTTGAATGCACTAGAAATTCAGAAATATTCTCTAAATGAAATTCCAAAGAGGTAGCCATTTTAGTCTAGTTCAGCAAAATAAGCAAGGAGTCCTGTGGCACTTAAAGACCAACGAATTTATTTATCACATGCGCTTTCATGACAGAAAATCCCACCTCTGACGAAGTGCAATAAATAAATGTGTTAGTCTTTAAGTGCCACAGGACTCCTTGCTTATTCTCCCTAAATGAAGGAATTCACTTCCTGAGTAGAGCAATAGCAGAGATTGGGGGCGGGGGGGAGTTGCAAGCTGTTCAGTTTATTTGTATCAAACATGGTGCTGGACAATTGACTTCATTCTTCATAGTCCCATGGTGATTGTAAGAGGCAGAGTAATACAGTAAAGGTATTTTAATATAGCCTGCTATTAAGGCATAATTTTGTATTTAATCATAAATGTCTGAGGCCATTAAATTAAAAAATTGAAACTAGGATAATTAAAATTATTGAAAAATTGTTCTTCTCTTTCAAATTCTGTAACTCAAACAAACTCAGACCCCTTACATCCCAACAAATATTAACTGTAGTCTAATATCGAATACTGCCTACAGAGTAGCCAAAAAAGGATGCTCTGAGAAATATTTCTTGAATTGGTACACACACACAAAGCTACTTATAGTAACAAGGGGCTTGACAGAAATTGAAAAGAACCTTTCTGATTTCATTTCCAGTCTTTATCACCGGCCATCTGGTCTGCTCAGAATTGCTTTACTGCTTGTAAAACTGGCATTATAGGGGTTTATTTCCCATGCACTTTCCCTGCACTCCAATAATGAAACTTAACAAGGAGATTTTGTGTGATGGTAACTTTTTAACAACAGATATTCAAAGAGTCAGACATTATTGATTTTTAAATAAATTACAGGACTGAAGTAGAGGCTCATACTTCACTTATGAAAGGATCTTGTGGACCTGACACAGATGTCAAAATGACATCAGGCACTTGATAAAGGGTAAGAAATCAATTACAGGAGGCTTTCTGTCCACCCTATTAGTATGCTGTACGCCTGCAAATTCAGTGTGCTTTTCAGGCATCAACTACTATGTGCATGGCTTAATCAATTCAATGCACTTAGATATTGTATTTTTCCCCATTCAATATGTCAAATAATAATTGTATTATAGGTATTATTAAATCAGTTTATTCAGATGATAATAGAGTTTATTGATTTCTGCACACTTCATGCTGTTTGTTGTGGCAAAAGTACCAAAGCACTACGTCTATATGCCTGTCCATTTTGTCCTTTATTGTTTATTCTGTTTGCCTTTCATTTTGTTACTTTACAGGGCTGAATTGTGCCGCAAACTAGGAGAGAAAACAGCAAAAGGAGCGTTTTTGTCTTCCTAGTGTCTCTGTTCACAGGGAAGAATAATTTGTCCCCTGGTAATGGAAGGATGAACCCAGAAGGGACAGAGACACTCTACCCCCTATACATTCAGCAGTGCCAGATTTAGGCACAATCCAAGCAAGCCATGGCTTAGGCCCTCACATTATGAGGGGTCTCTAAATAGGTCAGAGATAACTAAGAAGATTTTTTTATAGCTGAAATTCATAATGCAAAAAAGGCGTTTTGCAAGATGCATGTTTTATTTAGTTGTTGCCGCATCTTTGCCTATATATTATATATATGCATATATAATGGTTTATCATTCATTTTTTCATTACCCTCTCTGTTGTAACTTAATACACTTTTTTCCTCTTTATTTTTTATGGCATGGGGCCCTTGAATCATGACACAGCTTTTAGGCCCTCAGTATGTCTTAAACTAGCCCTGCAACTCAGGTGGCTGCAGTGAGGGTGAGAGAGGTTAACTGGATCTGTTATATGTGTGTAATAAAAAAAATACTTCCCACCATACTCCATCTACCACTCTGGAGGAATTATGCCTTTGAAAGGCACATTACTGACGTGGCTGGGCTGATTTCCTCCCGTTCTCTCTTTAACTCAGCTACCTTTCAAAGTGTGTAGCTGCCACAAATATTAACTTGCAATATTGTCATCCTAAACCAATGCCAGTGTGATGATTTATTGTAGGATTTGCTTATCTAAGAAGTTGTAACATTTGTTTTGAAGAAATTCGTCCAATTTTAACTTAATTATCAGACTGGTTTGTTACTGAATAAAAGTGGAGAATAAATTAAGATTTCCCAAATCTTGGTAGGTACCAAGACTTCCAAATACTTAAAAGGGTCATTGTCAGGACAGGTACATCTTGCACTGTCCCCACCATCCTGTCAGTCTTTCCATTCTTGTGAGAGCCCAAGGTCTTGACTATACGAGATTTCTTCCACCTGTATATTTCAATGTTGTGACTGCTTACAGGAATACATGGACAGAATATTACCCACATGCACACTGGCAAATCAACTCAGCAGTTGGGATTAGTTCTAACCAATTCTCTGGAGTTTTAACAATACTGTAGGTTTTTTCTCCCCCCCTCCCCCCGGCAATGAATCGTGAGAATTTTATTATTATGTTTAAGGGTAAGTTCAATTTGGTGTCTTTCCACTATGACATAGCAGCGTCTTTTGCCTCTGCTGGTGACTATTCATAGCTTATAAGAACAGAAGGAATAATTGTGATCAGTTAGTCTGAACTCCTGTAAAACACAAGCCCTAGGACTTCCATGAATCAGGGGCATCACTGGCGCTGGGCTTACAGGGCTTGAGTCCCAAATGTCGGCACCAGAGCCCCGGGTCTGCTATGGCGGCACCTGCAGTGGCAGTGCGCATAAAGCACGTGAGTTCTGAATGTCTGTGCCCGAGCCGCAGATCTTTTTCCAGGCCAGGGGCATTCCTGCCATGAATTAATTTATTTTGAACTTGAACACATCTTTGAGAATCCAATTTTGATTTAAAAATACATTTAGCATTTGATAAATCATTTCAATGGTTCATTACTAAAAAAACCCAACCCTGCATTTCAATTCTAAATTTGCTTAATTTTAACTAACCCATTGGATCATATTCTACCTTTCTGTGCTAGACTGAAGAGCTGACAATCAAATTTCTGTTCTCAATGTAGATATCAGTAAAGATAGAGCTCTAAATATTTCACTGTAAGACATGTTTGCTAATCCTTTAATCATTCTTGTAGTTCCTTCCTGAACCCTCTCCAGTTTATCAACATCCTTCTTAAAACTGAGGACGCCAGAACTTTTCACACAGTTCTCAAGGAGTGATCTCAATAGTTCCATATACAGAGGTAAGATATAATCTCTCTGCTCTTACTTGTGTGTCTGCTAAACAGCTGCAGCTCAAACACATTTTGTGACACTTTTGTGCATTATTCCATTTCTTCATAAATTAATAAAAGTAACCACAGAGTGGTAATACTAAATTCTGAAATTGTAAATGACCTTACTACTTGCCTCCAAAATCTTTACCACAAAAATGCTTAACTTCTTGGCTTTCCTTTTAAGCACCATCAAGCTGCTAAAAAAGAAGGTGACTATCACTGTCGTTTTTGACTACTTCCTGTACTCAAGAAGAAAAAGCCATTTAACGTTAGCAAGTTAAATTGGGGGAGATTAAAAAAAATCCAACCTGCATAAATCTTCCAGGTGCACTTAAAAATAACTCTGCACTGCTTGCAGGAAGCAATGAAATGTATTCTACAGTGGGGTGGGGTGGGGAGAAGATTTTATGTCTCCTCTAGGTCTTGCTGACACTACCTTTTGAGTTCAACTGCTAAAGCAGTCAAATCCTTTATCTTGATTAACCAACCTCCCAGGATCATGGTACCTTTCAAGTAGGGTATGATTCTGACAACCTTACATACTTGGAGATGTACCTTACCCCAGGTGCAGTCTCACTGGAATCACGTATACAACGTAACACAACTGACTTCAAGAATTTTCTGGTCGCCATATCTTCCTGCGCCTGGGAAGGTAGGGGCGGGATGTATCTGTTTGTTCATCAGCCCACAAGACCAAGCTAACATCAGAACCCAATGCACAGCTCTTCCCCTCAAATACCTCACTTTACCTTAAGTAAAATTTTTAACATTAAGGATCTAGATCTGTTCTCCCTTGTCCTCAGTACAAATGCTTGCAATCCTCCACCTCCCTAGCATTCTCATAAAGATTAAAAGAAGCACTGGGAACACTGGGGACTGCTGGGAATTCAGGAAGCTTTTTTGATGATCTTCTTATCTTCATGAGCTGATTTATAACCATATCTGACATACCTACCCCTTACAACCAAACAACACGAGCCCAGTTTTTATCCTGGCTTATTATGCCGTCATTCCTAAATGGATCACTCTAGATCAGTGGTTCCCAACCTCTTCTCTGCTGTGGCACACCTTGATACCTTTAATTATTTTAAGGCACACCACTGTATAGTCACCAAATGAACTCATGAATATTCATGAGCCAATCTAGAACTCTTCAAGTAGTTTTTCAAAAAATCCTATGGCACACCCGGTCAGGTCTAACGGCACACCCATGAGCCATGGCACACTGGTTGGGAAATGCTGCTCTAGATCACGAAGCATCAGCTCTGAAAACTCTGCTTTCTCTAGTGAGCCATACAACTGGCACTCACAAATTTTACTGTGCAGCAATATGACTCCGTCAGTAGCACCATCTTCTGACTTGAAATTACAGCTCCTTAGAAGTTCACATATCTGCCAGGGAAAATCAAGTTTTTATGGGATACCTATTTGTAGCCAGGCAGCTTAAGCATCATAAAATTTGTGCAACTCTCCAAATGCAGGAACAAGCCACACAAGAGACATCGGTTAATTCAGAGTACAAGTAAGGTAGCATTCAACATGGTGACACTGCACATGTAGTGTCAAGTTTCTCCACTGGTAATCTGTCAGTACGACTGACCTCGCTATGCATTTACATAGCGCTAGACCCACAACAAACAAATCATCCTGTCAAGTCTTGTTCTGCATGGATCAGGTATCAGATACTTCTATAACAAGGCTTTTGATCAACAGCCTGGGAAAGAAATACCGTAAAGAATCCCAGTTTGAAGATGAAAATAGTTTTTGTCTGAGGCTTTTAATCTCTCTAAACCAGATGCCGGGCAGCATGTAACTTCCACTAGTGATTTATTTCCTTCATATGTCCAAATGAAAGAGGAAAAAACCAAACTGCAGTGGGCTACTTTTTACTTTAATTCCAAGAGAGGTATCATGGTTTATCACATCAACTCTCATTCTTCCCAGGGTGAATATTTATTTTTCTATCCACAGAAAAACATCAACCATGGGAAAGCCTCTCAGATGCAGCTTAAAAAGGAGGGGACCTGAGGTAAAACTCACCTCCCTTGCTACCCCAACCACTCTATATGTTGCAATCTAGAAGCTGCCAGGAAACATGACACTGAAGGAGCTAATGCAACATTGAATCCTGTTTTCACTCACACCTGTCAGAGGAGTTACTCTGGATTTACACAATGTAAATCAGACTAGAATCCGGCCCAAATAGCAAGATTTACATGTCTGTAACAAGTCAGGAATCTCCTGTTGTACTATCCTGCTAATAGGTATTGGGTCCTGGCAGGGAGCTGTTGGTTAATTACTGGTAATTTACAGGAATTGATGACCGATTATTTTCCACCATACATAGAAAGGGAAGTGTGTGTAGCTCTCTCTCAGAGAGAGAGAGAAAGAGAGAGAGTGAAGCACAAGAGAGAAAGAATAAAGCCAAGTCTAGGGAGAAGTCTTAGGTATGATTCATGTTGGATAATCTTGGAAATACCTTTATATTAACACCACCAGAACACAGGAAGGACAACCATTCAACCCTAAGATTAGTATGTGGTTTTTTTTAAGGAGTTTTTGCACTGAAGAAAGCCAGGAAATTTATAACTGAAGTGGCAGCTCTAAGGCTATGTCCACATGTTGCTTTTAAATTGAAACAATAACCACTGTTTTGATTTTAAAAAAGTCATGTCCGGACAACATTTCGTTGTTTTGAAATGACGAGCCCCATCATTTTGAAACTACAAAATGGTAAAACCTACTAAGAAATCAAAATAGCCGTTAAATTGGAATGGTTGTTTCAAAATAACACCATTCAGATGTGTTATGTCGAAATAATCATTATTTTGATTTAACACTTTTGCCTTTTCCTTCCCAGGGTGCCTTGCTTTTTCTATATATTGGGTGTGGGCATGGCCCAGCAAGGGGCCTATGTTGCCACACCTCCCATGGTGCCCCTCTCCTGAATCAAAATAGCAAGTCCTGTGTCCAGACTTTCTATTTTGATTTGGTCTTTTGCTTAATTTGATTTAAGTTAAATTGATTTAATAGTTTTATTTCTAATAAACTTATTTAAATTTAACATAAATCTAATTAACCCTGTACGTGTGGACATAGTCTAAGAGAAAACCCTCATCAAATCACAGAAATGGAGAACTGTAATGACCTAAAGAGATAATCTAGTCCTTCCTCTCACACTAAGACAGATTTAAATGTATATGACTATCCCTAACAGGTGTTTGTCTAACCTTTTCTTAGAAATGGGAATTCCACAATCTTCCTCCTAAGTAACTCATACCCCAGGACTTAAATCACATCAAGCACATGGCGTGATGCTGAATTTTACATGACGTTTACTGCTCACCACACTTAAGCCCAGTGTAGTAAATTACAGATGAAATGGTAGCAAGGCAATTAATTTAGATTTATTATGCTTTTTTTAAAAAAAAATGTATAAACTCTTGTAATCCTATAATCTGGATACCCAATGGTATGAAGAAAGCTTGGTGGGTACCAACGTCAAAAGTGTAATCTTAGAATAGTTCCTTTTACCTGCGTGGAAATCAAATATTCATAACAAACTACTTTCTGCATCTTCAGAGCAAACAGCGCTGTCACATCAAGTTGGAAACACTAAGGACTTGTAGCAGCTTCAGAATTGGGGCACTTGAGCATAGGATTACCAACAGATAAAACCGTTTTGTATATAACATTGTCTCAGTCATATCACTTCCTAATAGAAGTCTTGGGGTTGGAAATATAAACATCTAAGACGTATAATAAAGTTATATTAAGGAAAAAGCTGTTCTCATACTTTTGGTCTATACCCCCTACTGATGTTACATAAAGTCAATTTACAACTCACTGCTTATAAATCTAATACTAGTTTTTTTTAAAAAATCAATCCCAAACACACAGAGACTGTCCCAGGGGCACAACAGTAATCTACTTTGCTATATGACAGGGGATCTTGGTACAGAAACAGGTCAGCTCCTGTGCTGTGAGCCAATACAGACCAGAGCACATTATGATCATGAAATTCTTAGCCTCTGGGGTAAGGTACATTGAATGTCCTCTAATACCCAAGTTAAACACTGCAGCCCCCAATTTATAACATAATATGTACCAGCAAGGAAAAGTCACAATCTGTAACTCGCATAACATTACAAGCCTTTTGAACTAAATGACATATAATGTACTATGTGTATTCACTGCTCACCATATATGGGTTAGATTGTGGGCTTGCCACAAGCCTTGTGCATCAGGTGGTGAGAAGCTACATTGTTCTCGGAGCAGCCAGTGGAAAGAATTGTGCCTCAAACTTTCCTTATGCTCCAGTGGATAGTAATTTGCTATTGCCCTACCTCCTTGCAATATGTGACGCATCATCTGTGCTAGCATATTAAGGGTGGAGTCAAAGCTCTCCATCTTCCTGCTTGTAATGAGTTCACGTCTCATTTACCCCTGTGTGCTCAAAGCCACTGAAACTAGACAAAAGTGTAAAGGTGAGGAAAGCAGTCTTATTCCCTTTTACACCTCTCTGTCCCCTCACAGTCCAGCCTACAACAATGAAATAAATATAAAAATCCTAGGATATGGAATATGGCAAGGAAACATCACTGTGAAACTATTAATATATTTATAAATGTACACCTGGATAGCCGAGCAATCTTAATGACTCAACTTTGTGTTCATGATGTAGTGCTACAAAAGTACCAAGATTGACATTACTTTCAATTTTGTCAAAACTCAAATATATTAAATAAATTCTTGCTACCGTCAGGCATATTTCATCTGAATATAACTAATGAAATAAAGCTTTATTTCATATTTGTCTCTGACTGAGAACACAAAACACTGGAGACTTGTGACACAATTCTTATGTACACCCTGTCACCATCTCTCACTCTGGGCAGTCCCTAAGCCCTAGTCCATACTTGCCGTATTTCTCAGCGGCAGTCGATGGGGGATACACAGTACGTAAAATACTGACAATTCTCTAACTAGCTCCTACACATTTTAAGGTAAGCCGACCACAAATGCCTTGCAGTCAGCTTCCAGCGCACCTCTAGTTCCAGGGCTGGAGTTGCTATAGAGACTTCCAGAGCAATTCAGAGGGTTCATGATCACCACTGAATCACGCCTAGAAGATCATGCTGATGGTGGCAACTTTGCCGTCACTATAGACATACCCTTATTCTAAAAATAGTCCTGATGAATTGAGTGGGACTGCCTGTGAAGTGAGACAGTGCTTGAGGTAAGAAAGGGTCACAGAATCAGAGCCTTTAGTGTTTAACAAGCGTGACATCAAAAATTTTAAGCCAGGTGTTTTCTACAAAAGCGCTGTTCCCTGCAACTAAATCAAGTGCATGATCCATCAGAAAGAACAATGCTGATACACAGATGAGGAGAACGTTGTCAAAGATGAGAGATATTTGAATGAACTTACAGGAAGAGTGGATACTAGGAAAACTTTTTCTGCCTTCGGACACATGATCTGGATCACCTGTGCAGTGCATTTCAGGGTTCATTACTCCATCTGGAAAGCAGCGGTAAAAGAAATCGGGACGAGGTCTACAAAAAACACCATGGACATTTGAAATATAAGAGCTGTAATTATAAATGAACCTCAAAGTGATTATTAAATTTACTGACGATCACACAGAGAGAGTTCATTTCCTTTTTTTATTCTGTACTTGGCACCAATGAATATGTTGCTTTAGTCCTTCCTTCCTGCCAAACTTTTGCACACATGCACTCTCCAGCAGAGTGCTGGCAGCAGTTGGACAACTGCATCTCTGCATTGGCTTAGTCCTTACAGATGGTCATATATATGCTCAACCCTGAAAAGAAATATGCAAGGCTACTCACTGAATATCCCATAGCCAAGGCAAACTGCACATCATGCTCAGTGATCAAGCAGGCTACCCAACAGAGCAATGACTACCACACATGCTCCACAAGGTTGCACAGGACTCCATTGTTGACTCTTCTCAGTAGCACCCTTACCTGTTACTATAAGAGGGAGATATGGCTTGTCGGTCAGACCAAGGGACTGAAATCAAGGAACTATAAAATTCTAATCCAGGTGCCAAGATCCAAATCTCAATGATATTTAGGTACTTAACTCCCGTTGACTTCACGGGTACCTATGTAGCTATGAGGATTTAGGCTTGACTCCTGGGACAAGTCAATTAACTTCTTTGCTTCAGCTTCCGTATGTGTCAAATGAAGCTAACAGTACTTACCCAGCTCACCACGCTCTTGTGAGGATAAATCAGTCGTGTTTCTAAAACACTTTTGAAGTGAACAGTGCTAAGTTTTATGACTGCCAACAGAGTAGTGTTGGGGTAGAGCATGGGCTGCACTCCTGAAACAATATCAGAGAGCCCTTTCAGGATTCCACTGGTTCCTGCACTCCTAACGTTGGTAATCCTGATAGATCCCAACACTGATGGAAGAGCTCATGAACACAAATGTGCATTACGTGAAATGCAGACCCCATTAATTGATTTCAATTTAATTGTGCTAGGTGGAACTCGCAGCTGACCTGCTGCACATTGTGACTGCCCCCTTTATGTATTGCTGGTGAAATGCAACAATTTCAATTTACACCTTTTCTGTAATGTTGTCTTGCTTGTCTGCTGCACAAACTGCCAAAGTTGACAGCAGAGAATCCTTCAACACTCAGATGTCATATAATGAAGATATGCTCCATCCTTTTCAGAGGGGATGACAGGACAAGACGAGTCTCTGCTAATCCAATACAGTTTAGAGCCATGGTTATTTCTTTTATTAAAATGGATTATAGATTGTCAACTCTATTTTAAATTTCTTTGACAATTTAAGCCATCACTTAGAATATCAGACTTACCTCCCCACTATTAATTTAATAGTATTTGTGCAGACTCCATTCAGAGCTAGAGCCAAGGAAACAGCTAAAAAAAACAAAAACATAGAATAATAATAATCTAAGTAGCAAGTTATAGACTTAGTCTTACAGTATTTGATTTATGAACTGAAACTTTTAAGAAACTGAAATTGGTTTATTCAGAATAGCTGAAAGATTTTAATTTCTCCATTGTTTCTTTTAGTATCTTGGCTGACAGCAAACTCCAGAACAGAGTAATAATCCTGGGACTGATTCTGTTGTGCCAAAGGAAAAACAAAAAAAGAACGATATATTTTGCAAAAAATAATGAAAAATGTCCCTGTCTTCCAGCCAGCTAATAAAGCTGACATAATAACAACACTGAAGAACTTTCTAATAAAATGTCATTCCATTACGGCATGAAAATACCCTACTCTTTATTTGTATTTAAGCTAAAGTTCGCCAGCATTCAGAACTCCCATGGAAGCCTTTTCATTGACTTATTCAGGGCTGTAAATTCCTTTCTGTTTGGATTTAAACTCCTTTAATGCTGCAGGTGATGTTATAGCTATAAATTATAAAGAAAGAACCATTGCATTGTATTTCTTTCTGACAGATCTCTTATTTTCTGCAGAAGTCAAAGCAATGTGACCTATGATTATGAAACCCTCATCAGCCTATTATCTGCAGACTGGAATGGAGAAGAAGGACTTTGAAGCTATATAGATGTGACTGAAGATAGAAGAAGATCAAGCTTTTATCTCATTGGCTCGCTGTCCCAATTGTTGCACTCCTGTCTTCCCCGACACTTATAATTCTATGTCCACAAAATCCTTGCCGACGGCTCTCTACATCATCATATTTGTCTATTTATTTTTTCGAGTCAAATACTATATTTTTCACAGGGAGATGGGAAAATGCATTTTCCCACCCATTTACAAGGCTGCTGGTTGAAATGAAGGATCAAACTGATAACTCATACAGCAGTATTGTTAAATACAGTCCCCTACCTCCTACTTTCTACACCTATGGTGTCTCACTCTCTCATTTGCTTTTTCTTACTCTGTTATTTATGCTGATTGCATTTGGCTAAACATACATTTTTCAAAAGATCTAATATCCTTGAGCAGTAGCATCACAGCACTGTATTCCCCTTATAAGAGAATGTTAATATGTGAAAATAGACAATCTCACTGTAAAGTCTGCCATGTTTATTGAGCTATAACTTGATGGTTAACCTGAGTCTAATTATCCACACAGCCTTTCATATTGTATAGCAATTTACGTCTGTGTAAAGTAAGCAGAATCCAACTACAAAATGCTACCCTTGGTGTAAGTGAGAGGAGAACTCAGGCTTGCCCTTAGTTAGCATGGATGTTAACGGCTATCCAAGGAGCAAAGCAGTAGAGAATTAGAGCCAACATTTTCAAATATTTTCCCCTCAAAGAGTTCCAGAAAAAAATAACTGTTATAGAATAGCAGTTTCTTGTTTTTCCTGGGTAGAGTGCAATGGGCTGGATACTTGCAGTGTAAATCAGCATAGCATCATCAAAGCAGAGCTATCCTAACTCATAGCAACTAAAAATCATGACCATTAGCATTTTGAGTCTGAATGATCTCTTTAAATATGACTAGCTCAAAAAAGTCCTGCATTTATGCAAATCATAGAATGAGAGGGTTGGAAGGGATTTCATGAGGTCATCTAATCTAACCTCCTGCTAAAAGCAAATACTGAATATTGGAAAAACAACAAGAGTCCTGCAGCACTTTAAAGACCAACTGATTTCTTCAGGCATAAGATTTCATGGTCTCCAATCCACTTCATCATCTGATGAAATGGGCTGGAAACCACAAAAGCTGATGCCTGAAGAAATCTGTTGGTCTTTAAGGTGCGACGGGATTCTTGTTATTTTTGCCGTACACAGACTAACACAGCTACCCCTCTAGAATGTGAGCATTGGCTTACTTTCTAGAGTATTAAAAGAACAGTTTCTCATTTGACTGAGCAGCTGTTTTGAAGATATTTTTTTCTGAGCTGGGCATGCTAGGTCTAGCGGCGATGACAGTACAATAAAGCAAAAAAAAACCAGAGAATTCCAATCGAAAGCATCTCTGAGCCATGAAGAGAGAACAAACCATGACGACAAACCCAGAGCAACTTTACTTTTGAAATTAGGAAGATAAAATGAAACCAGAACCACATCTATATGCTTTTATATTTATAAATGCATGGGCCCCATGTCTACTGGAGTCAATTTTCATAAATAAAACATTGCTCGTGATAAATTTAACAACGCACTGCCAAGTACTGGCAGCATCAAAAAACAATCCCAAAGATCTTTTCTCCTGATGAAATAGCACCAGAATAGATGAACAAACTCAAAGAGAACCCTTCACTTCCCAAAATTGATTTTAGCACTAATACCCTCTAGAGTCAGTCTAGCACAGGAAAAAGCATGGGCAAATACATAAGTCATAGCCCATGATCTGCAAATCAACAAACTCAAGCTTTTCTTCATCAGCAAAGATGCAAGAATTCCAATCACTACAAATGCCCTCCCACTAAACTTCAAATGTTCAAAACGAGAGTCTATTGGCAATAGTTTTTTGGCTGATCTTGGACTTTGATGGTGAAGCAAAACACAGACCCTGGACTTCAGAAAAGCAGATTTTGTCTCCCTCAGGGAACTGATGGGCAGGATCCCTTGGGAGGCTGATCTGAAGGGGAAAGGTGTCCAAGAGAGTTGGGTGCATTTTAAAGAAACCCTGCTAAGGGCACAGGAAGATACAATTCTGATAAGGAGAAAGCACAGCAAATGTGGAAGGCGCCCACTGTGGCTTAACAGAGAGCTCTGCACTGAGCTGAAGCATAAAAAGGACGCTTACAGGAAGTGGAAGCTAGGACAGATGACTAAGGAGGCATATAAAGACATTGCTCGGGACTGCAGGGATAAAATCAGAAAGGCCAAAGGACAAATGGAGTTGCGACTAGCAAGGGATGTGAAGGATAACAGGAAGGGGTTCTACAAGTATATCAATAACAAGAAGAGGATCAGGGATGGTGTAGGTCCCTTACTGAATGGGGCAGGCATCCTCGTGACAGAGGATGAGGAAAAAGCTGAAGTGCTCAATGCTTTTTTTACTTCAGTTTTCACAAGCAGGGTCAGCTCCCAGCCCACTACACTAGGTACGGTAGACTGGGGAGAAGAAGAGAGGCCCTTGGTGACAAAAGGTCAGGTTAGGGACTGCTTAAAGAAACTAGATGTGCACAAGTCCATGGGGCCGGATGAACTGCATCCGAGGGTGCTGAGGGAGCTGGCTGATGAGATAGCAGTACCGTTGGCCATTATCTTTGAAAACTCGTGGCAAACGGGGGAGGTGCCAGAGGACTGGAAAAAAGCAAATATAGTACCTATCTTCAAGAAAGGCAAAAAGGAGGATCCAGGGAATTACAGACCTGTCAGCCTCACCTCAATCCCTGGAAAAATCATGGAGCAGCTTCTCAAAGAATCCATCCTGAAACACTTGGAGGAAAATAGAGTAATCAGGAACAGTCAGCATGGATTCACCAAGGGTAAATCATGCCTGACCAACCTCATCGCCTTCTATGATGAGATGACTGGATTTGTAGATGCGGGAAGAGCCATTGATGTGATATACCTTGACTTTAGCAAGGCTTTTGATACGGTTTCCCACAGCATTCTCATTGGCAAATTAAGGAAGTATGGGTTAGATGCATGGACTGTAAGGTGGATAGAAAACTGGCTAGAACAACGGTTTCAGCGTGTAGGAATCAATGGCTCCATGTCAAGTTGGCAGGCAGTAACAAGTGGTGTGCCCCAGGGGTCGGTCCTGGGGCCAGTTCTGTTCAATGTTTTCATTAATGATCTGGATGATGGGATAGATTGCACACTTAGTAAGTTTGCAGATGATACCAAACTGGGGGGAACGGTAGACACCCTGGAGGGCAGGGACAGGATTCAGGGAGACCTAGACAAATTGGAGCAGTGGGCCAAGAGGAATCTCATGAGGTTCAACAAGGATAAGTGTAAAATCCTGCACTTGGGACGAAAAAACCCCATGTACTGCTACAGGCTGGGGAATGATCAGCTAAATAGCAGCACTGGAGAAAAGGACCTGGGAGTCATGGTGGATGGGAAGCTGGATATGAGTCAGCAGTGTGCTCTTGCTGCCAAAAAGGCCAATGGCATACTGGGCTGCATCGGAAGAAGTGTTACCAGCAGATCAAGGGATGTGATCATTCCCCTCTATTCTGCACTAGTGAGGCCACATCTGGAATACTGTGTCCAGTTTTGGGCTCCCCACTACAAAAAGGACATGGACAAATTAGAGAGAGTCCAGAGGAGGGCAACCAAAATGATCAAAGGGCTGGAGGACAAGCCCTATGAAGAAAGACTGAAGGAACTAGGCTTATTTAGCCTGCAGAAGAGAAGACTGAGGGGGGATTTGATAGCAACCTTCAACTACTTGAAGGGTTGCTCCAAGGAGGAGGGAGCTCGACTGTTCTCGGTAGTAACAGAGGGCAGAACAAGAACCAATGGTTTCAAGTTACAGCTGGGGCGGTCCAGGCTGGATATTAGGAAAAACTTCCTTACTAGGCGAGTGGTGAAGCATTGGAATAAGCTGCCTAGGGAGGTGGTGGAATCTCCATCTCTGGAGGTGTTCAAGGCCCAGCTGGACAAAACCCTGACTGGGATGATCTAATGGGAGTGGTCCTGCTTTTTTTGGCAGGGGGTTGGACTAGATGACCTCGTAGGGTCCCTTCCAACCCTATGATTCTATGATAAGTGTATACAGGCAACGAGAAAATGATGACAGACCACAGAGAACTTAAAAAAACACCACCACTGCCTTAAGTTGCATTTGGAAATAAACAGGAATCCATTGTGGCACAGAAATTCATTGTGGCACAGAAAGCAGAGGAGTGACTGTCACAGATTTTAGCCAATCAGCATTTAGAAAGATCTCAGCTGAGTTTTGTAACCTTAGCCAGAAAGAACTGGAATCTGACTTGAGCCACAGATGTTAGAAATAAGGTGCGGAATTCACAGACTTAGAAAACGTATGCAAAAGAGAGAGATTTTCTTGACTTCAATGGAAGCAGGATTTCATCCATAAATTCTTCAAGGCTTGGAATACTAATTTGAATAATCACTAGCAGGAACACTTATTCACTTGCTGTCTTAAATATGCATATACTTACCTAAGAAAGCTTCTTTAATTTCAGTTTTGTCTGTCCTCCGGATTATTTTCACCACAAAAATAACAGCCAGTGGCGTGAGAAATGAAATTGCCTGTGAGAGATGACAAATAATCACATATCAGAGCATCAACTCCCCATCAACCCCACAGATTAATAATTAGTTCCAGTTAACACTATTTAGACTGGGTGGCTGAAAGATCTTTATTGAACTCCTGACCTTGAGCAAAGATGAACCATTTATAGCTATAACTAGAAGGCAATGAATATACTTAAAAACTGTAAGGTAATTGTGGGTTGTAATTGATTTGTAATTTTTGGAGCAACTTTTAAAGGATCAGCTTTGTAAATAAGAAATGATGCTTAATAAAGATCATGATTCAGCATAGCCAACAATTATGTCTTTCTACATTTATGTTTTCTAGAAGTGGATAAACGGGTTCTTTACCTTTCCCATATATAAAGAAACACATAGATCATTCACAACAAAGTAACGTTTATCACTGTAAAGCATGTCAGGTTGGAACCCCGATCCTGCAAACAAAGAAGAAAGTATGTAACTTTATTTTCTGAGTAAAGGTGCACCTGTTCTTAAGTGTCTGGAGGATCGGGGCCATAGTTTTCAAAATTACACACTAGAAAATAGTATTCTGCCATCCTTATGTTAAGAAGTTTCTCAGCAGACACCTAATTCCATTGACTACAATTTCATCAGTGGGCCTATTCACGGAGAAAGGTAGAGTGACAAAGGAAGAATTTGGCCTTTGGCTGAGGGATCACACTACAATAAATGTTTGACTGTAAAGAAGTAGTCTAGATTGTTGTGAAATGTGTCCTTCGAAAGGGACACTGGCCCCCCAGCTCTACCACTGAGAGTTTATTACACTGTATAGCAGAGAAAAGTGAAAATAAGCTGTCCCGGATGTTCAAGAGAATCTGAAAACTAAACTGTACATTGTAACTCAAACATCGGGCACTGCTCACTATGGGAAAACAGGATCCTGGGCTACATAGGCCATTGGTCCACTCCAGAATAGCCATTCTTGTGTTCAGAGGTCAATTTACTTATCGGTACAATACATATATAAGCTAAGCCACGCCTACAACAGATTCCTTTTTTCTTCTAGCGTAACTATGCAGCGCTCACATCTATAAACACATGTCACAAGGGTCTAACTCCCCTTCCTGATTCTCTAGCGCTTTCTTTTCCTACCATGAACTCTCCTAATATTGCTTTGATGGGTGAGAAGCCACAAAAAGTCTAGCACATTCATTATTCATCTTGGCAGTCTAAAGATAAATGAAAGTCACACAAATCCCCCAGAAAAGCACTTGTTGTTGTCTCTGATTACTTCAATAATATCCACTGGCACACAAGATTTAATTTCTGTGCTGAAAAATACTCATTTTCACTTAGGTGAGGTTTTATTGCTTGACAGCATTTTTTTAAAATAGCTTAGGGCTTGACTGTGCATCTGTTCTTAGCCTTGCGTAAAGGACAGTATAGCTGAGCTGTCCTGGAAGTAGCCTAGGGAAGGAGTAATGTTCTCCCCTTACTCGAAGGTGTTAGTAATCTGTTACTTATCCATACCAAAATACTAACCCCCTACACCACGCTAGCCTAGCCCCCTTGGCTGACATGTTTAGAGGCTAAGACCAAGGTGGGGAGGTCAAGCAGGGAAGCATGCACATCGGTAGATCAGACTGTGATCTGACCCTGGACCTTGGTGTGGGGGGGGGAGGTAGAGCAGTGTCTTTACTTGCTGTAGAAATTAAAGTGAAATCCACTTAAGTAAGCATCTGACACCAAGTAAGCACTCACTTATTTTATTAAGCAATTAGCAGATATGATGGACTGTGTTAATGCCTTATGCCACAAGATGCTGTGCTGAGCAGCTGCTGGGACTGGAAAATGAGTGTACTCAGCCCTTTGCAGGATCAGCCATGAATACTCTAAGGTACACCTGTCCTTGAAAGAACAGAACAGTGAAGAAATCCCTGCCAGCTCATCCTGGCTGCCAACATATAGATGTAGCTTGTCTAACATGAGGCTGAAGCTAGATTATTTATGACTTTTTCTCTTGACTTTAATGAACATAGGGCTTCGTAAGAAATTCTTATCAATTCTTTGGAGTAGCTTAAATTATGAAAGCAGGATGGTGGGGAGGGGAGGTTATTTTAATTTTCATTAAAGAAATAAAACCAAACCAATTAGAAGTCCTCTCTACCTCCTTAACTCAAAATCCCTCTCAGACATGCTGCCTTTTACTGTTCTGGCATTGTCTGAGTCAACCCGAGCACATGGTGACTGACTCATGGCTGCATGGGTACCTTACTCCACTGATGGCAGTGGGACTGCTCACGCAGCTAGATACTACCCCATGTTGGCAGAATTAAGCTCATGGCTATCTTTTTATGCTGTTCCAAATGTCTGTTTTTCATTTAATTTGGAAAACAAACATTTTTCAACCTATCATGATTGGAAAAATCCTTAGTGAAGCTTCCTCCTAACTCATAATTACAACCAGGGGTTAAAGTGGGCCAGAAAGTGGCAGAATGCCATTCTAGGGCCCACTATCTTTAGGGGATCAGTGTTCCAGGCCTCCTAAAAATAGAAAATGGAGCCAGAATGCTGCATTCTGGGGCCCACCATTAAAAAAAAAAAAAAAAAAAAAAAAAAAACAGCAGCTAGATACTACTCCCTGTTGGCAGAATTAGGCCGGTAAGTACTGGAGCGGCCTGGTTCATGCTGGGAGGGTATTAGGGGTGCCTGAGCTGGATGGAAGGAATTGGGGGACAGGCAAATGGATATTTGGGGCAGGAGCTGGGGTGTGTGGTAGACAGGTGGCGTGCTGGCTTTTGGGGGCCAGGACTTGGGGTGTCAGGGGGCTCTCCCAAGCGGGAGGGTTCCAGGGCCTGCCAAATTATACTTTGACCCCGACTATATCCTCAGCGATTAAACATCTTGGCCTTCAGCTTCTGACTTCATTTGGCCAGAAGACGACTGTCGTCTCGTAAATAAGCAGCACACACAATTTATCAGACATACACCTACAAATAGTTATTAATTCTGGATTTACGCTCTTGACCAAAGACAAAAATCAACAAACTACAACTTGTGTTTTGCCTTCCTTCTGAGTCAAGCCCTGATCTTAAAGACAAAGATTCACAGGGAAACCCTAGCCCCACTGAAGTCAGTGGCAAGCTCCCTTTGACTTCAAGAGGATGAGAATTTCACTCATCCCTGAGATAACTCCATTCAAGCTGGCAAGGACATTGAGGGAATGAGTCCGCTGCTAATAGCATATCCACTCCCTTCTGAAAATATATTGCTCTGTATGTGGAGGTAAATGGCATGATGCCAAGGGCTGATTTAAATAAGTGCAATGTTTCACTACAACACTAGTGCTGAAAGCTAGATTTTTAACAATACCTTGACATTTATTGCTCCCACTAGTTTAAGACCATTCCTGTGCATCCATGTGAACTCTATTGGCTGTGGCAGCATGAACAATAGCACTATTGTGTCAGGGTAGTTTGAGGGTGCTTTGGAGAATCGTAGGTGTCCTCATCTCCCACTGCCCTGACTGATCTCGGAAAACCAACACAAAGAAACTAGGAATCATGGTAAGTCACAATATGCTTAGTGATTTAGGCTAAATTTTTCAGTGGTGTCTACCGGCACTCTGAAAGGTATTTCTAAAGATATTTCTGCACCTAAAGAGGTAGGCAGATGACCAGTGGAGTTTTCAAAAGGGCCCAGATACCTAACTTAGGAGCCATTTTATCACTCCTCACATCCGTTAGTGAGCACTTGCTTGAAGCTGAAACTTCACCCTCAATATTACAGAATTCAGAATTCTGTACTTTTACTCCAGCTGCTTTCTTCACTGCATTTTTTGAAGCATCCACTGCACCATTTCTCACATTATGAATAAATTCAGACTTATATGGTCTTGAATCTTGTCATAATCAGAACCCAAGGAACAACCTATATTTCTACAAGTTTTCCTGTTACCAATTAAAATGTGTTCAGTTTACAATTCACATAGCTGTCAAATGATCCATTATATCTCTGGTACTTACAAACATGAGGCGTGTAGGTATGTTGTCTGATTGTATAAAAGGATTTTTGTACAGCCAGATCTCTTCTGGCTGGATAACCCTCTGGAATGGATCCAAAAACTCTGTAAAACTGAACATAACAATAAAAGATATTTTTTCAGTTCAAAAAGATGATAGATATTGAAATAAATGCCTCACAGAATTCTTTCCCCAAAGTTAATTAAGACACATCCCTTAATCATCCCCACATATTGCCATCCCCCATTTCTGTGTTGTGGTATAACAACATTAATACATATACACTCAGCAAAATAGTTCAGAAAATTGAATGGACTGCACTTTTTTAAAAAACACCTGAAACTCCACTCCAAGGGATAAATTACCATTATTCTTTGTAAGAAACCTTACTAAAAGTACAAGCCTAGGGCAGGATGGCATGGGAAGAAAATGCCTTCCGCAGAAAACTAATTGTTAGGTTATAGCATCCAACTTTCAAGTCTTGGGATCCACACTCTGAGGTTCAAAACTTAGCAGTCCTATGGTCATTAGGCAGATAGAAAGATACAATGAAGAGAATTTCCCCCACTGACGGAAAGGACATCATAATCTCTACAAAACATTTTTTCCAAAAGACATTTGTTCTCTAAGAGCCGGCTGGCAAGCTCTTTAGTTTTGGGATATGGACAGCTGACAGCATCCAGCCTTTTAAAATGGAAAAAGTTACAACTTCAAACTGAAGTCAGCCTAGTAAATCCCATCTCTCTTGTTCAGGTAACCCTGACTGGTTGTCTCAAAGTATGAACTCTCTAATAGGGTAAAAATGACCTCGAGGACTTTGGGGCCCACTTGGAGGTCTAGATGTATCGGTAGTTCTTGAAAAGCTGTCAGTATAAAATCATTCCTCCACATCCTCTGACTTGTCTTGATGGCAAAGACTTGTTAGAATGATGGAAAAATTGAAGAGGAAGAAAGGATGTTTAGCTTGCAATGGTGGAATGCAGGTAGAGGTGGGAGAATGAATCACCTAAAAAGAGCAGGATATGGAAGAGAATCAGATAGTCCAAAAGAATATAGGGCCACATTTATAAAGATACAGAACATGTCTAGTGGAGTGCACAAAAGTGCTTCAGCAGGTTAAGCTCTTAACTCCAAATGATGTCAATGAAAGTCAGGCACTTGTCTTACTGAGTCACTTTATAAACCCAATCATCCATCTATCTGCATGCCTTTGTAAATCTGACTCACAGGACCACAAGTCCTGCTGAAACAGAAAAATCTCACCCAGGTCTCATCGCTCTTTCAGAAATCCACCTTAAACTTCTTATCAATGTAATGACTAAGGCTACAAGAAAGCCCAGTACAATAATGGCAAATAATATATGCAAAAAACTCCCAAACCTTAATTTGTTGGCTGAAACATCCTTCCCCCCTGCTTTCTTCCTCCCAGCTCCACCCACCAACCACCTAAACTCTTTTAAAAACTTCAGTAGAAATCTAGAATATTTACAAATCTACGATGCACAATCATCTGAGCTGCCATTTAAAATGAGTCTGGGCCAAACACTAAATAGAATAAAGTTGGTACTTTAGAAAACCAGTACCCCTCTCAAAGGGACTGCAAACACCATGTCATTTAAATGAATCATAGCAATGATTTTAGGATTCTGCCAATTCGATTATAAGATCAATAAACTCAAGAACATTAGAAAGACTAAAAATACTCATAGCAACCAGTGAAACTTCTCCCTTCAGGTAACCTCCTGAAAATGAAATCACTGGGTCTAGAAAAAACAAGACACTTTCTCATGCACCTGATGCTATTTTTTTTTTCTTTCTCTTCCTGTAAGATGGCTGGCAAATACAGGACAATTTAAGAAATATTTTTTGTTTTGCTTTAATCCTTATTGTTAAAAAATTGTTTGCAGCACATTTTATTTCTTTGAAATTTCTCAACTGTACAATTATTAAGGCATCCTTACAAACAAAAATTGCTTCAAGTCAGATTTTAAAAGTTCTCTGTTAAGATAAATATTTTATATGAATTCAATGGAAGATTTTCAAACATCGCCCTATGGTTAAAACAACCAACCCCCTCCGTCACATACTTTTCATCTAATATTTTTCTTGCTAGTTAGGTGGGGCCTAATCAAGTCTGTTACAATACCATTTGGCTGGCTGAGCTAAACAGATTAAGAAGTTTGTTGCTGTAAAAATGTTTTACAGATGATTTTTCTGTGATCTGATAACTCAAGCATAGCTATATTTGAAAATCTAAAACTCCGCCTGCACTAAAGGGTTGTGCAGTTCTCTTTGAGAAAGATGCACTTTGCTAAGGTTGAAAAAGATAATTTAAGAAGCTCTAGTTATCATGCAGTGATGCTGCTTAGTGGTTGTGAAAAAATTCAGAGAACTAGCCAGGGCCCCATCGTTTTATATGCTGAAAACACAGACACATGCACACCCCCCAACTCATCAAAACAGGGAGAAGCCTTGGAGTCCACTAGTTTAACACATCATTATGCCTAAACTATCACGAAGATTCAGGGTACACATACATATGAGCTGGGAGGTCTAACTTCCAGGCCATGAAAACACTCTCATGCCAGCTCTGATTATGTCTCCATCAATGGACAATGAGGAGAACTAGTCTACTTTATACCATGCAGCTTTCAGAGCCCAGGACAAAACACAAGAAAGCTAGAAGTAAAACAGTCTCAGTTGACTGCACCCAATGGTGGAACTATATGGCTTGGACCTCCGTATGGTCAGCAAGTCATTCTGGGAAAACTAAAGGCCCCCAATGATCACAGTAGTACTATATTAAGCGTACTTCACACTTTTAGTGCTAAAGCAGACTGGGATGTGAAAACCAAGATTTTCTCCCAGGAGTGCTTATCCAGACATACATCTATAGACAAGTTTGTATGTCTGGATATCCAAACAATGAAAGAAAAGCTACAACTAAAATTTCAGTGAATGACTGTATTGTACTGTCGCATCTTAAATGACACATTCCCCAGTATATCTAGTGAGTTCAGTGCCTCAAGGATGTATTTCAAGGCACTGAAACAGATAGACTTGCCAACCAACGCCTTTAAGCATAAACACACTTTTTGATATATCTAGGCCTTGATGCATTTCCTCAAATGATAAAGACCAGTGAATGTGTGTGCATTGAAGCTTCAAAGTGGTGCTCATGCTACCTACTTGTATGAGCAGCAGCACCTCTCTTGAAATGTGTCACATCAGCTACACATTTATATAAACACACTTTTGAGTAGATGAACAAAAGACAGCAAAATTAAAGGTTTAGGGGGAGGTTTGTTTCTTTGTCTTTGCTCTCCTCTTTCCCTCTTAAAAGCAGAAAGTATTTGTGAAACATTTGTTTGAGAATTTAAACAATTGTAAACAAAAACAAATGTATAAGTCTCACAGGAATCAACATCCAACCACACTGCAAATTCATATTAAGGCACCATAGTTAACCCCCTAAAAGTTAATGCAAGGTACTACATATGCAGAGGAGAACAAATCATAATAAATATTGTTAACATACTTTGGGTCTTATGGGAACCATAACTGAATTTTTTGATTATTAAGCATCCAATATCTCAATCTTCTAAGGGCAGATTTATTTCTTCCTCAGTACTTAACCAACAATTATAATTATACAATTACTAATAACAATGTTATGTCCATATAGTTTATTGAATTTAATTAAGAGTATGTTGCTTCCCTTTAATTGGAAAGCAAACAAGAAAGCAATTGCTGCAATTGAACAAGAATCCACTCAAAAATCATAACTGAGGAACAAAAAGAACAAGAAGTGTAGGTGGGTGTTGTTACGTGAGCAATAAAGAATAAAAACAAAGGAGAGTCAAAAGAAAAGACACAATGCCAAAGAAAATCACACTTTGCATTGAAGGTGCTTTGTTGCCAGTTATTTCTCATATCAGTTCATATCACCAGTGGGCAAGAGGATCTAAGAATTCACTAGTTTTGAATGTACGTGTCTTATTAAATGACTATATGGACACACTGGTTTCCTAAGTTTCCTGATACAGAATGATTTGTATTCCTTCGTCTTGCCTGACAGTACAGTCTATTACTACTTGTTGTCTGGATGACTAATGAACATTAATAACAGATTGCTTTAATCATTTTTGCCACATTTTACATAAGGAAAAATGGTTTGCAGATATTTGTATCATGGATCAAAAAACAGGCACATCCATGCTTGAAAACTGAAAATTTCCTGTTTCCTGGATGGCAACTGTGATGCTGGCTGGATTAAGGGGATTGTTTATGATAACAACATCAATCTGCCAAAATTGCGACAATTAATCGATGCCATGTCAGATACCATTACAAAGGTTACAATTTGTTAAGTATGATGATATTTTTATGTGCATGTGTCATACTTGTATGTAAAGTTGTGGATATGTTTCATGTAGTTGTATTTCAGACAGAATGGCTGCAGCACTAGTCTGTTTAATGGCCCAATAAGGAAATTCACAGGTATGAAGGGCTCAGGGAGAAAAGCCAGAATACATCTTATGAGTCAACAGCTGACTTATTCATGTGACCCTGGACTCCATCTTCTTTCTGTGAATTTCCACAAGCAGCATGGCAAAGGCCATGGGACATAAAGACAGCTGCATCACATCCATTTGTCTTCAGCCTGAGTCTTCTGTCTTTAGTGTACAGCCTTCACCTACCCCTGCATCAACTAATCTACAATCGACTGAAGTTGTGAAACAAAAGACCAGGACCCATCCTGGTACTGGGACTATACAAGCCTAGAAACTCCATAATTCGATCAGAAGCTTGATATATATGTACATTCAAATAACTTGTAGGTATCTGATTTCTTTAATCATTTAACATTTCTCTTACAATTTGATTCTTTGCTTTTATAGTAATATTTATAATTTATAACATTTTATAACAATATAATATTTTTTAAAAAACAGTTTTAGTTACTAAAAGATTGGCTGGCTGCATGGTAATTTGGGTAAATTCCACACTTACATCGATCTGGTAATGTGGCTGAACTTTTGGTCCCAGGAGAACATTTCTGGTAAAACAGAACAGCATTTTAAATAAATTTTCCCTTTACTGGACCTAGTGGCTTATTGGGAGCCAGAGACTGAAAGGCTGTAAAGCGGGCTGTTTATATTTTGTTTTGATTCTTGAAGACCAGTGTGGAGAATCAGAAACACTGTTTGTGGCTGGCTGGGAAGTCTGACTTCACTGTCATGCTCCAGTGCTGGGACAATCTGCTCTCCTTTAGCAGTCTGCCCTGATCTTGGCATTTTCAGGTGGCTATCCTTGGCAGCGATAGGTCACAGTAACTTAGAAAGTCACTGAGTCAAAAGCCTTAAGTCAATGGAAAGATTCCCACTAGCTTGGATCAAGTCTTTAGTGTATTTAGAGCAGTGTTTCTCAATCTTTAGTGGAGTGGGGAACACCTAAAGGTATTAATTTCTTTACGTAGAAGACTCGATGAAATTTTTCTTGAAAAAGTCTGTTCATACCCAGTATTATGTTTGTAATACTTGTGTACTACACATTCCTATGCAAATAATTCAGGAAACCAAATTAAATACAATTCTATGAATACAACATGCATTTATTTCTAAAAAAAGATACATAATGATTATGCACACAACTAAAAATTGAATATTAAATTAATCAAATTTTAATGGGAAATTTGGGCCTGCATGAGCAAACAAAGTTCATTTATTCTTGCACTAAGGTTTGTCAAAGAAAGTCTCACCATGGAAGTTATGACCAAGAGATTTCAATGCTGATGGTAACAATGGCGGGAAATTTAAAATGCCCCAGCCACAGCAAAGAAGCAAGGCAGCAGAGGACATCAACATATTCCTGGAAGCTTTGCTGCAATTGGGGCATTTTAAATCTCTGTGGCATGCATCAGCTCACTGCATTGCTTCTTCCCCCTCCACTCAGCCCTCCCACCCAAACCTCAATGGGGAGGGGTCAGGTCCATCACAGAAAGCGTTCACTATATCCACGGCGCACCAATGTTCCCCAGAACACCAGTTGAGAAACACTGATTTAGAGACACCTAAAGGAGTTGAGCACCCTAATTCCATTAACATTCAACTAGAGTTGGGTTTCCAATTCATTTAGGCTCCTTTGAAATCGCAGCTTTAGGGTCTCCTGATACACTCCTAAATGGAATTTAAACACCTAAATAAAAGTGGTTTGATTTAAAGGTGTTCAGCACTGGTAAAACTAAGACCGCTTACATGTAGCTGCCTGATTATGGATTTAAGAGCCTAAAACTAAAGATTAGGATTCAAACATTTTGGCCTAAATAATGTTGCCGATAAAAAACATCCATTGATTCAGAATTAATCAAACCTCCTACACGCATCACAAAAATATCCACAAGGAATCTGGGACCTGTACCTCCTGTATACAACCGCCAGTGCCATAAAAATATATATATATAAAACAAAAACCACAGATAAGGGCCAGAATTGCTAATTGAGGCATCCTCTTTTGTTATTTCAAAGTGACTGAGTAGGATATCTGCAATACACTGCCATCCAGCAGCGTGAAGACAGAAAGAATCAGGGCCATTAGAAAATTGCTGGGATCAGAGTGAAGAAAAAAGTAGAACAGTAAGCAGGAAAACAAGTCAGAAGAGTGACAGTGAATGCAAAATGCAGTGAGACATCAAAAAGTGCACAGAGCATACTGAACTTCCGGTAACGTGTGGCTTCAGCTCTCCACATATTAACTGCGCAGGTGTCACACAGGGGCACAGCCTGCATGATTCAGTACACCTAAAGTTTAACATGGCTAAATGTAAATGTATACGTCAAAGAACGTAGGCCATATTTAGAGGATGGGAGACTCTACCCTGGGATGTAGTGATTCTGAAAAAGACTTGAGGGCATGGTGAATAATATAAGCTCTCAGTGTGAGATGGTGGCCAAAAAAGCTAACGCAATACCTTGGATATGTCAACAGGAGAATCTCAGTAAGAGGAGAGAGGTTATTTTACATCTGAATTAGGCATTGGCATGCCTGCTGCTGGAAAACTGTGTCCAGCATTCAAAAGGGATGTTTATAAATTGGAGAGGATTCAAAGAGCCAGGAGAATGATTAAAAAATTAGAAAATGTGGCAAAGTCGGGACTCAAACTCAGCTCTCCCTTCAACCATGCTAGCAGCTTAATGACAAGACCAGGCTTGTACTTCAGTGGTTACTGTAAGGGATCCCACACTGAATGTTAAGTGCACAAGCTATCATGAGTTGAGACCTAACAAGACTTAAATATTTATTTAATAGAAAGATGAATGAGTTTTATCTGCCAGCAAAGAAGAGAGAAATGTTTGAGGAAATACATCCCACTTCAAGTTTAGTTTAAATATATATGCCCTTTGCAGTCCTGGGACCCATCATACATTTACCTATTCTACAGAATGTCTTTGATGTTGGGCTTATGTGCTTGAGGTAAACAACACCCACTGTCAACCAGGAAGACATAGTGAAAAAGTAGCTCCTCTTCTGTCTTTGGTACTATGTTCAGATGAGTGACTCCAATGTTGTGAAGTCAGAAGGACAGCAGGTGAAAAAGAGATAGTGGGGCACAGAAGCAGAGGCATAATTCAAGAAAAACTACTAGCAATGGAGGTGGAAGAGAACATGGATAACACAAAAAGAGAAAGAAACCAGAGATGGGGAAAAAAAAAAAAGAGAGGAAAGTGAGACAGGAGAGCCAGAGGGGAAAAAAAGTTTAAGAATCTGAGTGCAAAAGGAAGAGACACAGAGAGATTTAAAAGAAATAAACTATCCGAGAAAAAATATTGCAAGAATATACTGATTTTCAAGACAGTGTGCGCGTGTGTGCATGCCCGCCCCAAAACGCAAGCCTTGGGCAGCTTTGCCCCCACACATAGACCCATTGGCCTAGCTGGTGCTACCTCCTGTCCCCACCTACCAGTAAGTGTAGAAGTCGAACTACAGCTGTGCTTTGTATGCAATATAGTTGTAGCTGTGTCAGCCCCAGGACATTAGAGAGAGAAGGTGGATGAGGTAATACTTAACTGAACAAGTACAAAAGCTGTCTCTCTCACCATAGAAGTTGGTCCACATGAAGATATTAACTCACCAACCTTTCAAGAAAAAACACTCAAGTGAATGCTATCCTAAAGTGGAAGACCATCCTGGTCATGGTCAGCCAATAGCCAGTTCAGCCAGTGTGTGCATGTGGAGGTGTGAAATGGTGAATCTGGAGTTAGCAGACCTGGGTCAACTGATCCTACGGAATGACATGACATCAGGTTTCTGCAGGGGAATAGCATACAGTGAGTAAATATCAGCCAATCCCTGTAGCCCCCTCCAAAATTATGAATTAATTGGAATTAACCAAAGTCTGCTGACATAGGGTATTTTGGAGACATGGGCCTTCTTTGAGAAGAGAGTATAACTGCCAGGAGAATCACATGGTATCTCCTTTTTTTCCTCTCTCTCTCTCATACACCCAAGAAGGCGAGGAATACTGTCAGACATGAGATCAGAGAGCCTCGGGGTAGCCAAGACCCTACTTTGGGGAAATCAAAAAACAGACCAAGTACTTAAAGGAACCAAATGAAGGAAGAAAACCGTCTCCATCTAGAATTGGTATCTATATCCTCTTTGTTTGCTAATCAGGATATTATGCTTGGGAAGTTGAAGCTTACTAAGAAGAGGCATTTTATGGTCCTTTCTATTTGTCTGTAATACCTACTTTTCAATAAACAATAACACAGCACTGAAGATACTGAATACTGCTCTTCAGTGGTCCTGTTATAGAGGGCCCAGCTGTGGGTGCATGAATTAATCCGCATCCCAAACACCCCCAGTACCCTCAAAAATATTTGTTTAAAAGGTACTGATGTGACATTATTTGTCCACTTCCCTACTGAATAACTTTGTAGATTTTTGTAGTCATGAATCAAAATATCACTTAGTCCATGCATTTAATATTACTAAATAGAAGAAAAGTTATTGGGATTTTTTGAGGGCAGGGGCTCGGTGGCAGATGCAGCTGGTGACTTTGTGGACTTTTGCAAATAAAGAGCAAATATTAAATGCCTGAGATGGACTGTGGCTGTCATGTAAAGCTAACCGAACAGAACAGAAGCAGATAGTTGGGGCAATGGTAAGGCAAGATAAGTGACGCCTGTGGTTTATCACTGCCATTCTTCTGGCCACATGAAAGCTAGAAGAATTCTATTAAAGCTACTAAAATGCTGCTGCCCAGTTATGCTGAGGAGATAACCTGGCTTTATATTAAGATAAAGGTGTGTCTGAGTAGGGAGCTCTGCCTCTAATTAGATTTTTATGCAGCCATTTAGAAGACTCAGAATTCTTTAACTGAAAGCAAATGAAAAGGAATCGTATGTTGGAAATAAAATAAAAAGACTAAGATCATATTTTCACTGATGAGCTGTGATTTCATAAAAAGAAAACTGACACCATTAATAAACCATAAATCAATTAAAATTTTGTTTAGCTAGAAAAGGAAGCTTGATCTAGGGATTAAAGCAAGGGACTGGGAGTCAGGAGATCTGGGATCCTTTCTTCTGTGCCATCGATTTGTCATGAAATTCTCACAAGTCATTTAAGCCAAAAATACGGTGCACAAAGTTAAGCAACTAAGTCCATACTTGGGCACCTCGATAAATTATCTAGTTTTCACAGATGTGTAGTATCCACAACGGGCTGATATCAGTCAGTTGGAAAATGTTGACCTTAACCCCTCAGTGCCTCAGTTTCCTCATCTAAAAATGGGGGGTTATTATATCTATCCCTTAACAAGGATATTGTGAGGATTCATTAATTAATGTTTGTGAAGTATTGTGGGGTGTTTTCATAAAATCACAGAAGATTAGGATTAGAAGGGACCTGAAGAAGTTATCTAGTTTAGGACCAACCCCAACTAAATCATCGCAGCCAGGGCTTTGTCAAGCTTCATCACCTTCCTAGTGAAAGTTTTCCTAATATCCAACCTAGACCTCCCCCACTGCATCTTGAGAGAATTGGTCCTGGTTCTGTCATTTAATACCACTGAGAACAACCTAGCTCCATCCTCTCTGGAAACCCATTACAGGTTGTTATCAAATCCCCCGTTGTTCTTCTCTTCTGCAGGCTAAACAAGACTAGTTTCCTGAATCTCTCCTAATAGGTCATATTTCTCCTCCTCCTAGACTCTAAGGTCATGTGCTCTAGCCCCCTAATTATTTTTTCTGCCCTCCTCCAGACTCTCTCCAATTTGTCCATTTTCTTTGTGTAGTGGGGAGTGGGTGAAAACTCGACACAATACTCAAAATGTGGCCTCACCAGTGCCGAATAGAGGGAAATAACTTCTCCCTTCAATCTGCTCACAATGCTGATAAAAGGTGGTGGTTGTTGTTATAACACGTTAGCTGCATTAAAACAAGTAGGTTAAATAAATAGCAGATTTTCAAGAGCACTGAAAGGAGATAAAGAAACAGCTATAACAACTAAAAGAGAGTTTTGTCTCCTTCATTTTAATAGCTAAAATGCTGCATTATATATTTCCAAATACAATGCTATGCAATGTTTACTCTCACTTTTGATTAACAGCCTATAATCCTGATGCGCAGCTTACTGGCTCTGATTGTCCTGAGGGACACACGCTATTTAATATTCATCAGAAACACTGTACAAAGACAATTCAGAAATTATTTTTATTGTTCCAGAAATGAAAAGCCTGGTGCCTCACTTCACTCATGGCTACCCTGTGATTACAGGCAGATATTTATTAAGACCAATAGGGATAGCAACAGGGGAAAAAAAGAAAGAAAGAGAGACTAAAAAAATCACACAGGCCCGAAGTACAGGACTTCCTATAGCCAACCCTGAATCAACTCCCAATAGAGCAGAGTGAGACTGAAGAATCAGAGCAGGCGGATTGTATTTTTAAGGTTCTGTGTCTCCTGAGGAGCCAGAGTCACAAAGATTTCTTTATGCCATTTCCTTCTAACTTTAGTAACTCTGATTCTCTCACCGTTCCTGCAAGCAGGGCTGGATCAATGCAAGGGCTATACGGGCTGCACCCCATGGCCCTGGCCTCAAGGGGGGCCCCAGACTGCAGCCCCCAAGGCCCCTGCATCATCCAACCCCTGCTGCTCTGCTAAGCCTGGGGTGATGGGAGGGCTCCTGGTAGCGCTGTGGGGAGGGGGCAGGATCCACCGGCCAGAGGTCATGCTCCATGGTGCATTCACCATGGTCCCAGTTTGGCCGGCACCTGTTCACTGGGTTCCTGTGGCAGGGCCAGCAGGCATGCGGTGCAGCCTCTAGCACAGTCTTCCACGGCTGGAAGCCGCACCATATACCTGCTGGCCCTGCCAACAGGGGCTGACCAGTCATCCCAGTGCCAGGGCGAGAGAACCACAGAGACTGGCTCTCGACACCCCCCCGCTGTGGTGGGAGGGCAGGGCCATGGGTGAGGGCCCACAGTGGCAGTGAGCTGGCCCCATGATAGGCGTCCCAGGGCCCCTTAATCCAGTGTTCTCAACTTTATTCCACTTATTTCTGCATGACTTTCAAGAGGTTGACAGAGCATATTTGATCTTGAAGGGTAAGGCTGTACACAGAGTGGGAGAATAAGATTTTCTTTATTTCGGATTACAATAAAATTGGCAGTGCCTTGTGGCTGTCCTTATTGCCACGTGTGACACACCAATTGAGAACCACTGGTATAGGGTCATTGCACTGAAGTCAATGAAAACCCATCCATTGACTTCAGTGGGAGTTGCGTCAGAACCATAATGCCCTTCCACAGCTGGTCTGCAAAGTCCTCTCCTTTTTTAAGGCTCTACCCCTAAAGAAAACTCTAGCTCCAACTCAACAAAACACTCAACCATTTGAGTGGTTTCACTGATTTCACCAAAATGATGTTCAGGCTTGAAGAGCCAGCATGCATCTTGCAGAACTGAGCCCTGTAAACCCTTCCCAAACATTCACTTATTTTGCAATGCCAGCTATGAACTACTCAGCTAGGTCATCTAGTTGTGTTTTGTTTTTGTTTTTTTAATCTCAGTTGCCAACCACTGAATGGGTGGGTGAATCTTTAGTTCTTCACAGGTCTAGGAAACTTACTCAGAGCATCAGAGCTAAATACAGGATGGAACAGATTGTTCAGCATAAGCAGTTAACACATTTCAAGTGAGCATTTAAAGTATCGTGGCCAGTTAACACCCTCCAATCATAGGGAGAGTTAATTGGAGAGACTTGGAGTACAGACTAGGCAGAGCTACTCAGTGGCAACCTGTGACAGGAAGATAGCTAACAGACTAACACAGATGCCTTCAAGCCCAGTGAACTTTTCCAAACTGTGGCTCTTGACTAGTGATCAGATCATTTGTTTTCCCAGTTAAAAAAAAAAAAATCAATTTGCAATCCTCACACCCTCCCCGTACCTTGAATAAATGCAGCATCAAACTTGGTCCCACTTAAAGCATCAAAAATTCAGCACATTTTTGCCAAGGACATGATTGAAGGAAATCAATGGAAAGCATCAAAAAATCATGAACCAAAAGAGAAGTAAACTGGTGGCTCACAGTGAAGGATCATAAAAGCAATTTGCCCCTATGCTAATCAAGGAATAGAAAGATAAGGGAATGGCTAGGAATATTTTTATTTAATGCCATGGTAAAGCAAAATGCTGGATTTTAGGGTGTGGACCTGGCTAGTCTAAATAGGTTGCAGTTGATGCCAAAAACTTTTTGGTGCTTTAAATCAGAGGTGGTTGTTCTAAATTTAATCAGTGAATATGCCAGTGAACCATTAGACCTTCACATTTATGAAACCTCATTTTGATTAAAATTCTATTTAAGATCAGTCGTAACATGACTATTAAATCACACAGCCATTAAAACAGCAGTGCAGATGACTTTCTTCAACATCATCTTTTTTTATTTTGCAGCTGACAGGAGAATATCATCAGAGACCAAACAATCTATTGTATATAGTACATAAGAGAACAGAAAATAATGGGATCACATGACAAAGACTGTGAACAACAGCTGGTCGTATCATCTTCTGAGTCCATTAGTCTACTGATCCTGCAACTCGATACTATTCTCAGCTAGCAGAGCCCTGTCAAGGTTGCTTAACACATGAATTTCTAGGTGTGGTTCATTACAATTGTCCTGTCTCAGATGAGCAAAAAGGCATTCCCAGATAACTGGCCGAGGGAAGTGATGGCTGGACTATGGTAGAAAGCCAATGGATCTTTGGGAGTGTCTTACCAGCACATTTTCCAAATTGTCCCTATCCCTCAATTCACTTACCAGGTTCATATTTTTGAATAGGGCATCTTAATGGCCATTCCTCCCCGTTTTCCCTCTAGTCTACTGGTTCACTGAGTAGCCCAACAGGTGTGAGCTGTGCTGGCAGTGGACCAGAAGTGCTGTCCCAGTTATGAAAGCCACATGGAGTTCTTTATCAGATGGCAGACGATGGTGACCATTTTGATCATTATTCTTGGATTTATTATGAGTATCTAGCTGCCAGTCTCTGTCATGATATGGTGTTTGGGCCTCCCAATGTTAACGATAGATAATAGATAAGTAATAAACTAATATCTTCCTTTAGATCGGGGGGGGGGGGGGAGGAACGATTGGTTCTTTTCCCTAGTTGCCATAACTGGTATGTGGGAAGCTAAAGTGGGATTCTGAATGTCTGTCCCCAGGCCACTGTTTTTACTACCGTTCACCATATTCCTATGCACCTAACACTTGGCTTCGTGGCATAAAGCTGTTTAAGTAGAATGTTTCTGGAGCAAAATTTAGTGTTCAATCCATAATGCAACTACACCAGTTGAAAGTGAATTTCCCAAGACTCCTCTATAGCCTAGTTTGGACCTTACACTCTAATGTTGCTGAAAAAATTATTATACATCTCACTCATGGTCACAAGCCCTATTAGCTGCTTTTAAACTACAGCACTTTCCTTAACACTGTTTACATATGTATGGCAACACAGAAGAGAACCCACTACACACACACACACACACACACACACACACACACACACACACACACA
>ML682056.1:1645645-1668164 GCA_007922195.1 Podocnemis expansa
ACACACACACACACACACACACACACACACACACACACACACACACACACCCCTAAGCAAACACGGAAGGAATGGGAGCTGGACAGTTTCAGGGGGCATGCTCAATTTTTTTACAAAGTTCATTTTGAATAAGGTCCTAACGGTGAATGACTGAGCTTTAGTTCTGTCGAAAATCTGAGTGAAAAGATGTCAGCCTGAAGTTTACTAATTCAGTGAGAGGTTTCTCAACACCACGTTAGAAATGCATTGCTTTCTCAAGAGCTAGAACATGATTCCAATCTGATTATACGATTGCACTAAGGCCTGATCTACAACTACCGGGAACTTCAGCAACAGTTGATGGGAGTCATGCAAACTACACAGAACAGCTTGCATGACTTCCGTTAACTTATTAACTCCTCTTCTACACAGTGTCTTCACTGCACCGTGCCAATGAGAAATGTGTTCCCATTGACACTGTACTACTCCACTTGAGAGGGTGGTCCTAATGCATCAGCTTCCAGAGACTTCAGGGTTTGACTGAATGCATCTTTACTGACACTCAATTGAACCTGAAAAAAATCGATTCTGCACTCTCAGCAGTGCCACCAGCAGTGTAGACATACCCTAACTCACACACTTTTATCAAACCTAAGGGGAAAGGGGAAAAATATGCATGAAACACACAAGCACATTTGATAACCACAACAGGATAATTTCCATGACATGCATCCAACATTTGTTTTACCTGTGCCAAAAGAATCTAAGATCCTAAAGCCTAGATGTTCTTCCTATTAATTAGCTAATATTTGGAAAGCATATGAAACATGACTAGTACTGTATCTGCTAAGTATTATTATTCCCTGTGTGCACAAAGGGAAGCAGTTTGACCAAGAAAAAATTCACTTCAATAAAAAGAAGAGGAGATTTCTTATCTGGGAGTTAGACAACTCTTCCTTCTGATTGGCTCACTCTCATAAAAGGGGGATATGGGGAAATGATCAAAATGAGAGGGAAGAAGTACAGGGAACTTAGATAATGTTACACTACAGCTCTGAAAAGAAAAGCAGATGACAGGCTGGTTTAGATGAAACAGGAAAAAAATACTGCAGAACTGACCTAATTCTTATATTTTTGCTTCTCGTTGTTTTTTATTCCATTGTCATTTCTCTTAACCTAAGATTTTGCATCATTTGCTTCCTGTTCATCTCAATATCATCAAAAAATAATAATGCTTGCATTCAGCTCCTCCAGGGAAGAAAATGTCACAGCACTGATCAAGCGAACTCCAGCTCACTTTGAGCCATGATGTAATGGCCAAAGCACAAATCAGGGAATCTGGTGATCTAGGTTCCACTTGTTTCGCCGTCGAGTTGCTGTGTGATTCTAGGTAACCCATTTATCCCTTCCGCTAAAGACAGCAGGTGCACCAAAGAACGGTGGTGTCTGAGAAGCTATACTAGAAAATGCTGTGAGAACTTATTGGGAGGAAGGAGAAGGAATAACACTGAAGGTCCCTACTGCTATTTTTAAAGGAAAGAAAGAACACTAAACATCCTTGTCAAGCCCTTTATTAACATTACCCCTTTTCCATAGTTGATTGTGTATAGATGCTCAAGTTCTTCAAATGTCTGCAAACATTGTTAACTGAGTTGTACTTAGTATGCATTATGGTATTAATGGACTCTGAACAGTCATCACTCCCCTTTTAGAATGATTATAATTATAATTAGTTTTAATCAGGTGATGAATAATATGATTTCATGTGTTCACGGCTGCCTAATAACAAGTTTAATAGCACCGATGTCTGGATGATATGAGGTAAATGCTTTATTAAATTGAAATCGTCTACTTTTCTCTCTTTTGCTGAATAGTACAAAGTCCTAACACTAAAACACATGAGAGGGGATGGGCTAGCTCTGAAGTCTGTGAAACATCTGATGTTCAACAAGAGTACCAAAACTGCAGAAACATTTGAGATTAATGATGATAGACTGAGCCACTGTGAAAGTCTACAGTGATAAAGTCCTCAGGTATCTCATTTCCATTCTGTAACATGAGATCTCATAATTGTGTGTTGGGCTATGGTCTAAAATTTGGAAGAAATGGGACAATGAGCTGAAATCTCATAAAGGAGGAATTTTTTGCTCTTCCTCCTACAAATATGTTGTGCTCATTTAGCAAGTAACACAATAAACTTCAGCCTTCAAGTACAAGCGAGCCTGGCATGTTTAAGCTCACTATTTATTTTGTGTATATATCTCCCATGTACCCATTGAATTGCCAATAAGCTGCAAGCAGCATTCCCCACATGAACAGGAAAAATGCCTTGAGATGCTGAATTCCTGATGGATAAAGAGTTTGGAGGTTTAGTTTCATAGAGCATCCAGAATTTTCAGATACACATCTCAATTCTTATCATAGCTGAAAATCAGCAAGATTAGGCTGGAAATCTTTGACCACTCCTGATATTTCTGCACCTAAACCTGGTGAGAGCTTGGGAACGCAGAGGTGCAAAGAAATGAAAACATATGGGAGCAAAGTTGAAGATTAAACAGTAGAATTTAGGGCAAAGGTTCTGGTAATTCGTTATTTTACCCAAACTAATTGACTTAGCTCTAGTTCTGGGGTTTATAATCCATCAAGGCAAAGTTGTGTAGTCATTGCTCATGACCTGGAAAATGAGTGGGGGAGAATGGGTTTGTGCCTTCTTGTTTGTTTGCTTCTTTTTATGATGTGCTAAAAAAGACCTCAAAGGCTTTTTTAAAAAAGAAATTTAGGTCTTGTTTACTGTTTTCTTGCTACAAGATCCTATGCATGAGTGATATGCTAAGAGAGAGGAAGAATGACATTCTGGGTAAGGCACCACAGTGGAACTCACAATATAGTGGTTCAATTCTTACCTGTGCCATCAACATACCCTTCCTGTTTGACTCAATGCAATAAGTTACTCTCTCTGTGCTTTAGTTCAATCCATATGGAGATCACACTGCCACTTCTGACCATTTGTCTTGTTTATTTAATTGCACACCCTTTGAGGCAGGCACTATTTCTTGCCATTTACATGTACAGCACTTAGCACAATGCATTGTCTCTGCACTGGTGTACCATACACAATTAATAATAATGGTAAGCTTGTAGTAGCACACAGATACCAATAAAGTAAAACCTCATTCCTCATCGTATCAGCTAATATTTTTCTTAAGCTATTTTTTCATTCTATGCATCAACACCTGATTTATATTATATACTGTTGTCCATGCACTTTTGGGGGGAAGGGGAAACAAAAACTAATTTGGAGGCCTAAACTACTTAATGTCCATTTAATCTCTGTGAATTAAAAATTTCTAAGCATTTAAAATGCTGACACAGAAGCAGATTTCATAAGACATTGTTCTTCCTGTGCCTTAAATCAAACAGGCAGTTTTCTATTGTGAAAAACATAATTAATATGATAGACAATCACACGAGTGCACTAATAATTAATCAAAATATATTTCAGACAGTCAAAAAGTTTATTGTTGATACTTAATGTTTGATTGTCTTGTACCTCAGAGTCCTTATTTTCAACCAAATTACTTTCAGAATTCCCTGGAACATTTGCTTAAAGTTCAGATAGTTTCATAAAACAGAGCACATTCGTTCCAATTTTACTCCTATTTTATAAAAAGCAAGGAGTCCTGTGGCATTTAAAGACTAAAAAAGTAATTTATCACATAAGGTTTCATGGGAGAAAAATCTCACTTCAACGTGTCTGACAAAGTGGGATTTTCTTCCATGAAAGCTCATGCAATAAATTGTTAGTCTAAGTGCCACAGGACTCCTTGCTTGTTTTGCTGCCCCTTTGGAACTTGTATTTTATAGCGTCACCTTGCTGACTATAGAAAAAAGCAGCTGTTTTCAAAATGTGGAGATTGGGCCCCCCTAAAGCAGAACAAGGTGGATGATGAGGGGACACCATGGGTGGATAATAGAGCTGTCTTCCCCTGCTGGATGAGGGGCGCCGGGCTGAGAGCAGGTAAGGATGGCTCCATGAGGTGCTGTGAACCCACTGACAGCGCCAGGTTGGGTTTGGGGTTGTAGCACCTTTAGGAGGGGAGTGGAGGCGAGGGGAAACTGCTGTGGGCAGTTGGCCCAGCACATCTGATGGAGCGGGGCATAGAGCTAGTCCAACTCCATGCTCTGCCCTTTGACAGATGTTTCCGTCTCCAGTCCGAGTGCTACTCCCGACAGCTACCACCCATGTCCCACAGCAGCAGCAGTCCTCTTCCTGCACAGCATGATCCCAGAGATGGCATCAGCATCCGTGTTGCTGCTTGAGGACAATCCCAAAGACAAACTATGATTTCCTACCACCACCATTTTCTCTGGCAGGCCACATCAGGCTCAGGAGCTGCAGGGAGCTATTATTATCTTTGCCGTCTCACCCCTAATTCACACGTAGACTCTATTTTTTCTGACAGTGGGGGAGGGTTACAAAAGGCCATGGTGGGGAAGCCTCCATTTAAAATGTTTAAGAATCACTGAAATGAAGAATTGAATCAGTAAAGGAACAGACAGATATCTGGTTTGTGTTGGGGACCATACATTTTTCTCCTTCCTTTCCGTCATCCAGTCAGTACCTTCCTGCTAAATGTCCCTTTGTATTTCACTGTCATCTTCATGCTAACCATTAATTGATGAGCACTGCTACCCTTCTTGTGTCTGGACACAAATACTAAGGCAGCCTCTCTGTTGGGTCTCTTGCTGGTCTGTTTCTATAACATGCCACCTTTGAGACGACAGTTGAGGATTATGGCTTTTCATTTTGTAACTTGTGGTCTCCTTTGGTTGTGATGTGAAATAAAAGAACACACTTCTAAGTTAGTTACAAAACTAAGGTGAAGTCAATATGCAGATATCAAAACTGATGAAAAGATCTGCATTTTCACATAGATCCCCATGAAGAGAAACAGTTGGGCTTCATATACTTTGTTCTGTTGAAATACATTAAGCCTTTTCAGTGTGTTATTTTATGTTTCTCCTTTTTGGTCTATCAAAAATGTTCCTTGTGTGACTTTCACTGGAACCCAATCATAAGTATGAAAGTGAATGAAATGTCTTAATGGTGTCATTACATCTTCACCTTCCACTCTTCTGCTACACAAAAGATGCAGATCAGAAGCTTGATTTTCTATTTAATGGGATGAGACAGGTAAAATCCATGTCATGTCAAGTATCAGTGAACAACTGCGTCACACCAAGCCCTAGAAGATAATGTAACTGCTAACAAGGAGAATGAACCTTGTAAGAAATATTATGTGAACTTAAACAAATAAGATATTGATGCTGTCTAGGGAATCCTGTGAATGCATGTAAACAGATTTCAGAGGGTGGATCAATAGACAAGTTAGACAGAATCCATTACAACATTTCAGCCAAAGAGGAAACTCCTGTGTTAACCTACCATAACTCTGCCTACTCAAGCAATCAGCTTCCATTCACTCAATCTTACAAGCTGGAAGTAGCTGCCTACTCCTGGCAGCATGTCCAAAGGCAGCTTCCAGTTTAACATCAACATTTTCTATAAGCCAGGGGTAACATTATATCATTTGGCCGCTTTGCTTCCCCTCCTCAAAGTCCCACATCATAGGGTCTTCAAGCTCTGCTAAGGAGAAATGAATATAACTACTTTTATACCCATCTCTTTCCCAGACCCTGAGTTCCACTGATAAAAAACATAACTTGCTATTCACTGGCTAATGATGTTCAACCTATCAATCGCTTGTTACATTTTCATTCTGACTGTTCACACATCATTATTCATAATATATAATTGGTCATCTTAATCACATGGTATTATTTCTGCTCACTCACAGTAGAATAATGAATAACAAATAGACTTGTTCACAAGCAAATCCATGTATAATAAAACTAGCTATTGTGCAACATTGGTGTGAATGAAGTTGTTGTGTACGCAGAGGCTTGTTAGTAGCAAATGAAAAGGAGCGTGAACATGGGCAAGATGAATATCCCTTTCAGAATTCAGTTTCTGCACTATTCACCAATCTCTACCTAGCAGTACTTACCCACCATTACAAAGTGCTTTGATTATTAGAAGAACAAAATCTATTATTAATAATATCCAATAAAGGCTACTCCAAGTTTGTATCTAGGCACTGTTTCTAAAGAAGACATGCTATCATTAATACACCTAGCAGGATCCTATATGCATACTCAAATCCATCCACAGATGAAATACTATTTGGATGACAGACAGAAATTTTGCTGTAAAGATCAAGAACAGCAGCAACATCTGTTCATTTAAAATATTGTAAATATACTTGATTGAAGGTTACAGGATAAGATGGTAGTTTAGCCAAATCTGGCATTTCTATCTGCCAAAATAACTTCCAGATACAGGATATTTAAATAATGATGTCTGACTGCAGTGATGTCCTCTATCTATACAGGTCTGCTTGCGAATTTGTGCTCAATTCCTGAATGTGCTACCAGCCTTGCCTTCCTCTACCCATCTATAGGAATGACATTTCTTTCACAAGAAGCTGCTGTTAGTTAATTTTAGGTTTTCCATTGTTTATACACATTGTGCCAGTTCTCAGCTTAGGTAGATCACAGTAGCTCCACTAAGTAGATTTACACCAGTTGAGGACTTATTACAAGGGGCACATCTGTGATTCGTAGCTGTGTTACCATTTGCTTCATTTCACTGCATAAGCAATCTTAAAGTAAGCAACAACTTAGCTTGTAAATACTGCTCCCGAACCCCCAGCACAGCAGTTCAGTGACTCTGCTTGCTGCATCTCCAATTCTGCTATAATCAAAATTCAATGACCATACAATATTTTAACAAAAACCCATATCTGACCCCCTGGAAACTTGAAGCTTACAGCGTTATGCAGTGCAAAGAGACAGCAACATGCAATAAAGGTGACAGACTGATGGACAACCAGATAACATACTATTTATTTGGAGATGTTAGAAGTATTGTCCAGATATTCTGTAAAATCTCCTGCACAGAAATGCATGCATGAATGAATAGCTGGTACTGTTATTGCTTATATGCTACTTTCAGTGCAGAAGCAGCATGAATGTAAAAATCCTGAAAACCTATTGAAAACACAAGTGCCATAAAAGCTTTGTGGCCACTTTGTCTGCTCCATTCATGTATTTTTGGAAGCAGTTGCTCTAACGTTATGTAGAATATTCTGATGCTTTCCTTACCAAATCTAACTGTAAATCCTCTATGACTCATAAATGGATGACAACCAGTAGTTCAGGAAGCACAGTGTGTAGTTAGCCTTCCCATGTTTTCCCTACACCCTTGATTTATGTGGCTGCTCCACTCTAAGTCCCTATATTTCTGAAATAGTCTCACATTAGTGCGTTCCCCAGAGACAAAATACCAGATATTCTAAACAATACAGTACTGTATCGTATCTCAAAGAATGCAACACTCCATGACATTGAGCTTGCCAACAATTTCCAGCCACTTTTCTTGGTAATACCATGTGATGCACAATGGCCTATGATCTGTGTAATTTCTTCTGTTCACTTTTGCATGTTAATTGTATGGCTTGATGCCAGTTATGCCATGCAAGGTTCCCTTTTGAATGCTCTACCATATTCTCATGGTGTCATGTTTCCTGCAGCATCATATATATGTACAGATGTGAAGCATGTTACATAGCTCAGACCCTCAGGCAATGCAAATGTAAAAAAATTAAAAAAAAAAAAAAACCAACAAGGAGTCATGTGGCACTTAAAGACTAACAGATGTAGCTGCCTAGCTCACGTGTGACAAAGGAAATCACACAGCAGCACAGAGTAAGGAAGGGTGAGAGGGAAATGAAGAGGAATGCAGACACAGAGGAGGAGAAGCTTTTGGCTTTGGTCAGAGAAAGACCATCTTGGGAACAACTGCAAGACATTGAATCTACTAACATGGCCAAGAGGGCCTGAGCACCACCAGTCAGTCAGTCTTGTGGGTGAGAATGAGGAAAATAGACTAAAGAGTAATCTGGGAATGATGTTGTCAGTTTAACATGTGTTTTACCTGCTAGTGGTAACTCCTAACCCCTTTATTAAATGATTGTGCATTGATTTGCTATATACTTGCTTAAAATCATATCCTAATCAATAAACTAGTGTTTGTTTTACCTAAAGTTGTGTGGACTTTAGAGGGCATGAAGCAGAGATGCTGGGGCAATCCATTTCTATGTCAAATGGATGAACAAAGATCTAAGGGTTTGTCTACACTTACAATTTAGTTTGAATTAATGAGGATGAATTCAAACTAAATTAATGCATGGCTACACTGGCTTTCATTACTTCAAACTAAGGAACCCCTTAGTTCGAAGTAATGAACACTCACTTCAAAGTCATAAAACTTCGCTTAACTTTGAAGTGACAGTTAATTCAAACTTTTTAGTTTGAATTAACCCAGTGGAGTCATTAGTTTGAATTAATTGTTAGTTTGAATCAATGTGCTTTCATCTTCCTTATCTCAGAGTGCCTTCCTCATTCTATGTATTGAATGGGGGCATGGCCCTTCTCAGGGACCATGTTGCCACACTTCCCATGGTGACCCCTTCCTAAGCTGAACTAGCAAGTCCTGTCCATGGACATGCTAGTTCAATCTGGGTTTCTAGTGGGGACATGTTAGTTTGAATTAACCATTATTAGTTTGAATTAATTAATTTGAACTAAGTTAATTTGAACAAACTTCTTAAGTGTAGACACAGCCTATGAGTCTATGGTGACTGGGTTCCAATCTCTGTAGGACAGGAATTCATGGTATAGTGTCTGGGGGCCAGGGGTGCTCACTTAGTGACCATCCCATAGGTGGCCAGAGGGTGCACACCCACTGCCTCAGACCAATTACAATTGGGAGGCTGATATGGACTGACTCAGGAGCAAGTAGTCACCTGGCAAAGCAGAGTAAGTCAGTCAGAGTTCAGGAGTGGATATCAGGGGTCACAACAGCACACTGGACCAGATTTTGGGAGGAGCCCGTCACAGGCAAAGTGATTCAGAAGCTCCAGCACCAATGCCCCAGAACTTTCACGATCCAGTTACGGAGAAGAATTACCTGGCAAATCTCCTTGTCTTACACAACCAACAAACTTCTGCACTCTACAGAGACGATGACATTTATATAAAAGAATGCATGCAGGATTAAATGAGGTAGCATGCCACAAGATCCACAAATTCTGATCAAGGAGATCCCAGTCACTTAGGTCACTATCATATGGAGTTCTGCAAGGCTTTTTTCTCCAAGACACCACTTATAATGATGCCTTAAGTTTATGGTGATCCTGCAACAATGAAGCCTAAGCCAACATGATGATACCCCAGTTCCTGGAAAGGAACAGAGGTGGAAAGCATTTGGTTCTATCAGATCCTAGGAAAGACAGAAAGGGTGTTGATAGCAAGAGGAAATACAAGTTCCCACTCCACCACAGAGGGCTTCAAAGCCTGTACTGTATTGTCAAACCTGTGAGACATACTTGACTCACTTCTTATGGACATATAATTGCCCCAATAATGAGGAATGCCTTCTTTCACCTACACCTGTTCCCATTCCTCTCACACAAGGATTCATCCTCAGGGAACAATGTTTTCTTCTCTTTCAGGTGAAGCTACTGCAACATGCTCTATATGGATTCAATGCAAATGTCACAAGAATGCTGAGGGAGGTGCAACCTGCTGCTGCAAGACTCGTACACAGTAAAGGCCAGGACAGACACAACCAACTTGTGCCTTGAGGTCCCCATTTCTTGTCCCTTCATTTCACACCAGACTTCAAAGTTCTGATCCTAACTTACAACAGCATTCACATATTGGGACCTGGCTAGCTCAGAGGCAGCCTCATCCTTCAAAACCATCTAAAAGCAGGCTCAGAGAGAGGCTGTAGTCTTTTTACCTATTAATGCAGTACATTCTCAAAGCAAGTTCATAGTTAGGAAACTCCTTACTAGAAGCCTAGACTTTAAAGACTAGCAAATTTATTTTTTGCATGAGCTTTTATGGGCATCTGATGAAGTGTGATGAAAAGCTCATGCAAAAAATAAATTTGCTAGTCTTTAAAGTGCCACTGGATTCCTTGTTTGGTTTGCTGAACTTAACTAACATGACTACCCTTTTGGAACTTGCTATAAGAGAGATCTTTGTGCCTAAGCTTGACTGTGTTTAGACTGAAGTGTAAAAACACTTTTCCCAAGGTCTCTGGCCTGGGATCTAGAACAGTAGGTAGGCCCATGTTTCCCTGCCATAAGCCTCTGGAGAAGTGACCTACAATAACACCTCCCCCCTCAAGGAGGCAATCCGAAGTATTTTGTGATCCCGCTAGGATGCTGGCTCCAGAATGGCCCAGAAAAAGCAAAAACACTGTCTTCATAGAGGAAGCCCTGGGGGTATGGCCCGATACCAGCGCTGGGACTATTAAAAGACTGTAGACGCATGACCAGAAGGGCACTCACAAGAGGTAGATGCCACACCATTACATCGCCCAATCAAGAGTCGGGCCCCAATGCATTTATAGCCCCTGCACCAAAAGAGCTTATAATATAAAGATACGAGGGAAGGAAAAAAGTAGTATTATCCCCATTTTACATAGGGGAAGTTAGGCACAGAGACATTAAAGGCCCAGATTTTCAAAGACAGAAACTTAAAGTCAGAATCCAGTATAAAGCCAACAGGAGTTAGTGAATGGTGAACACTTAAAAACAAGGCTGCTTAATCATGCACTTCAATAAAGATTTAAAGCTGAGATTTTATAGCATCCCAGGGGAAATTTTGCACCTAAATCCAATTAAAATTGGCATTTGAAAATTCTAACTCACCTAGAATCCTTTGAAAATCTCAGACAGCAAGTCTAACTTTAGATTACTATTTTTGAGACTCTGTCCCTAAGTGATTTGACCAAGGTCAGTCAGATAGTCTGTGGCAAAGTCAGGCATTAAATTCAAACCTCCTATCAGTCATGCTTAACCACCTCTTCTTTTCAAGTCTCTTCTACTTACACTCCCTGATGCTTCTGGCTCTGCACAGCCTCCCCATCACAATTTGACAGATCCTATCAATCAAAACCCAGCAGGTCTGTTGTGTCATGGATGAGAGGGCAATTGCAAAGAAGGTGGGGTAAGATGCAGTAGAAAAGAGAGACCACTACCACTGTGGAGTTGGTTAAACTAATTGGTTTTCTATATGACTTAGCAGAGCAAGACAGAGTGACAGTTTAATTTAGCAAGACGACTTTTGAACAGACTACTCAAATAATCCTCATCCATGAAAAGGGGAGCCGACTGAAGAAAGAGCTCACCAGCCTCGATAAAACACAAGACATATCTATAAGTATGCTTTTCCTCTTTAATATTTCAAGTCCTAGGCTGAATAAATTAATCCTAAAATCTGTTATTGTTTACTAATACAGATGTCTGCTGTAGACAGGGCACACAGTAGACAATATCAGTATTGTAAATATACATGTGTATAATACATATGCATATCACCCAGGAGATAAACATTTATCTTCAAGGGAGGCTATTAACAAAACTGTACTGTTGGGAAACTATCCAATTACCCTGAGTGGTATTTATATTTTAATTACATCACATTCACTGAAGAGCTCAAGGTTTGATACAGCAGTCCTGAAAGACTTCTTTTTTAATCAGAATCAGCTACAGAAACATTAGGGATATGCTGGCATGCTAAACTTTCAACAGTGGACACCAGTACCCATATCTTTAGTCTAAGCCAATGTCACCATGCTGTCCGAGAGACAGCTGAAAAATGACTGCTTTCAAGATATAGCTTAGACTGAAGATTGATGTTATTAACTAGCTCACTAGAAAATGAGTATCTGCAACAATTCTTAAAGTGTAATAGCTACATTCCATGCATATTTCATTGCCATTACCAATTCCCTTTTTATCTAAAAAGGATAAAATATACTCTGAGATGTTTCTGTAGCTTTCCCTAATTGTCACATCAGTCAGGTCTGCCTGATCAAGTCCCCAGTGACTGGCAAAAGTCACAATCCCTCGGTAGCAGTTGAAAGGTTAAATTTAACATGCTTTAGCATCAATCAGGCCCCATCAAAAATATTCTGAGTTACAAGAATAATACAAAATGCATAAGGAACAAAATAAGTTTGGATCAGGGGTACAAGAGCCCACCCCATTTCTTCTAGTCCAAACTATTTTTAAAATTCTTTATTATAAAGGATTAAACTCTTAAGGCTGTTACAGTAAACAATGGTCCTGTCTCACCCTAATAGTAACTTTACATTAAAAATCTTATCTTATGAAACACAAAACCATATTTATTGCTTATGCAAAGTCACTTAAAAATCATGAAGTTCAAATTGATTTTTAAATAGGTTGAACTGATTTTAAAAAGGTATTTAATATTGTAGAGCTACATATAAATTTTGTCTACTCAAAGCTGAGGAGCTCTTAGGTAAAAGCATTTCTTTGCTGATAAGTGATCACATCATCCGTTCGCAGAAGGATGGGTTCAGACTACACATTTAATGACACTGAATATTATGATGTTGAATATTTTTCAAAAAGGAAAGAGATTTAGTTAATCAGATGAGAATAAACGCAAAATGTATGGGAAAATAAAAAACAGAATATTGTGTCCAATTTTGGATGCCTTTCTACAGGATGGATGTGGACAACTTGGAGAAAGTCCAGTGGAAGGCAATGGAAATTATTAGGTAGCAGAAGCACATGACTTGCTAGGAGATGCTGAGTAAAGTGGGAAGAGCAAGATGGGATGTGATAGCAGCCTTCAATTACCTAAAGGGGGTGTTCCTAAGAGGATGGACTTAAGACTGTTCTCTGTGGTGGCACTTGACAGAACAAGGAGCTAAGGTCTCATGTTGCAGATAGGAAAGCTCTAGGTTGGATTTTAAGAAAATCTTTTTCCACTAGGTGTCTCTTGAAGTACTAAAATGGGTTAGCTAGGGAGGTGGTGGAATCTCTATCCTTAGAGGTTTTTAAGGCCCAGCTTGACAAAGTGTCATTGCTCAGATGTTTTAGTAGGCGTTGGTCCTGCTCCAAGCAGGGTGTTGAACTAGATGACCCCTGATAATTAATCTCTTATGAGTCTATGAAACTGTCTTTGGTTTACAGCTATGGCTTGAGGGCTGTCACAGATGCACTCAAAGAAAATGTATCTTTCTTTCCAGGAAAGTGTGCGTCATCCTACATTTTTTTCTTTTAAACAACTTAGCAAATTGTGGCTCAGAACTGTGGGCAACCAGGAATCTTTAAATAAATATTATTGAAATAATCTCTCCTTCAGCAATAAATCCGGAGAAGTAAAATAACCTTCAATGCCTTCTAAATGCACAAGAGTTTGTTACTTGATTTTAACAGTTGTTCCTTAATTGTAAATCCATTATAGAGAAAAATATCAATGTAAATGTTTTCTGAGAGTTCCTTATTATCATTTTATTAGTGAAGATTTGTCATCATCAGCAGAATCTAAAAAGATGATTACCGCGACTGCAAAAAGAAAGAGTTGCCAGCTTTTAAGTACAGGAGATACAGTTATTGTAGTATAAATTCCAACTGAAAATCTAGGGTATTTCAACAACTTTCAGCAAAGCTACCTAAACAACTGTATTAAATATTCCTCTTTTACATGTTTCAGTATTTTCTGAAATGTGACATTTATCATCAGCCAATGTTATGATACTGAAAGTGCACCCCTCTCTTGTGTGTCTCATCGAAAAAAAATGTTCTAGTACATTATTTTGAGTTGGTCAGAAGGTTGATGCTAAAAAGCCATCTGGTGGGAACAGACTGCTCAGAGGACTGATAATAAGCTACAAAATTATTTTCCTAAGGTCGTTGTAATTCTGTGAAGATTGGTACTAACCCAAAATCAACAGCATCTTTGTAAACTGATTTTATTTTCTCAGCCTCAGATTCTAGTAAACAAATATCCACATTGCAATTGCCAGTTCCCACACAGAGGATTTCAGGGTAGCCTCCAAAGTTCACTGAAGTCAATGGGAGTCTCTCTCTAATGAAGAATGGAAACTCAGCCCTAGATGTCCTCAGTCCTACACAGACAGTTATTCTAGGCCAGAACTGTGGGATAGAATATGAAAAACTGTACTCTTTTTACCCAGGCAGCAGCAGATCTTCAAACTCCAGAGACTTTCAATTTACGATTTTTTTTTTTATTTTATTTTTTTTTTTAAGATCTCTGAAAGCTCTCTTTCTTCACCATGGTAAGTCCACCTCCACTGACTGTTTAGAAAACAAACTGTAATATAAAACAAAGCAGAAATAAATTCCCAAAAGCAGAGTTCCCCTTTCTGCTCTCAATGCAAAAAACCAGGATTTAGAAGGGAAAAAACAGAAATTGTACAGCCTCAGAGCACTAAGGAGCTTCTTGAGGCTATTATCATCAAACCAGTATACTCTTATTCTATCCAGGAACTGTATCCTTGTAACTACATCCTTATATTTACTATAGTCTAATATGCAACTCTTCATAAAACAAAAATCTCTATCCAAATGCAAATTTCAAATGATAAATCTTTGGTACATTTAGAAGTCATGATCTCTGCACCAAACAGGTGCAGAAAATTACCTCCTACAGCATTGGTTTTCAAACCACGGGTTGAGACCCAGTACTGAGTTGCAGATCCTCAGCTACTGGGTCGCAGTGCTCACTGCTGCCAGCACTGAAAGACTGGAATGTATTGCTCAAGGATGAAATTGTTGGGTCGCAGACATAACTGATTTTTTTCAACTGGGTCCTGAGCGAAAAAGTTTGAAAAACCACTGTCCAACAGGGCCACAAGGCTAGTCTACAGTGGCTACATAATGTAGCTTACTTATCTCCCACTGACAAACTTACACTGACATATTGTAGCATCTTCATGGTGCTGCATGGACGGGAGACACCCTCCCACCAATGCTGTCTTCTGCCTTTTGTAGAAGGTGGACCGAGTCAACTGGAGAGCACTCTCGTATTGAGCTGGTCTACAAAGACCCACTCAATTGATGTCACTGCATTAATGCTTGCTTCTGTGCTGTTTAGACATCTCCATAAAGAACCTCCAGAAGGCAAGAACAAAAGACTAGCCATATGAAGGGTCTAGGCTTGTTTGATTCATAATTATGCACTTGTAATTTTGGTGACTTTCCATAAAGCTTTTCTTTCTACCATTGAAGGCTGCAAGCTAAACTCAGAATTATTGTATCAAGTAGACCATTCCATACTATTCTGGGAAGGAGGGCTGCTGGGAAGAGATGGGATCCACCTGTCCAAGAATGGGAAGAACATCTTCATGCAATGATTCACCAACTTAGTGAAGATGGCATTAAATTACATTCAAAGTAGGTAGGTGACAAAAGCCCATACATAAGCAAAAAAGAAGGTTGACCTTGACAGAGAGCTAGATGTTGGAGAGAAGAAGGAGGATACGGAAAATTTCAATAGAATCATAGAAGCCAGAAGAGTGATATGGAAGGGAGGGAATCTGCTCAGGCTCTTAGATACCTACACACAAACGCAAGGACAATATGGACAAACAGGAAGAACTGAAAGTATTAAAACACAAGCTAAATTGTTACTTAATTGGCATTACAGAGACTTCATGGGAAAAAAGTCTCAGGACTGGAATAATACTATAGAGGGATTGAGGTTGTTCAGAAAGACCACCTTTGCTAAAGGGAGGCTGTGTTGCTTTATACGTTAATACATACTTCTTTGGAGATGCAGAAGCAGGTGAGAGGCAGACAAGTTGGAAGTTATCGGATCAACAATGGGGAATGGGGTAAAATCATGGTAGGTGTCTATTCTAGACCAATGGCTTTCAAACTGTGGGTTGGGACCCAGTGTTGGTCATAGACCCTCAGATACTGGGTCGCAGAGTCTCCTAGTGCCAGGGGCGTCGCTAGGGCGGGGAAAGACCCGGGGCAAGGGCCCAGCCCCGCCCCCAGCCAAAAGGCCACACCCCCCCCCGGCCCGGGATAGGGCCAGGGGGAGGCCGCGCCACCGCTGCCAGCTAGCCCGCACTGCGGTGCGGCGCAGCCTAGCCTGGCCCGGTGCGGCCGGAAGTGGCCGCTGGAGGCCGGGCCAGCGCCCACAGCCCTGGATCCCCAGCCGGGGACGGGGCTGCCGCGGCCGAAGCCAGGCCCCGGATCCCCAGCGGGGGACGGGGCCGCTGCGGGCAGCCAGCCGAGCCCTGCATCCCTGGCCTGGCCGCCGGTGGCTGTGGCGACCTCGTCCGCGGCCGGGGATCCAGGACCCGGCCGGCAGCCCGCGGCTGCAGCGGCCCCATACCCCGCTGGGGATCCAGGGCTGCGGCCGCTGGCCCGGCCTCCAGCGGCCACTTCCAGCCGTGCTGGGCCAGGCTAGGCTGAGCCGCGCCGCACCGCAGCGTGGGCTAGCTGGTGGTGCCGGTGCGGCCTCCCCCTGGCCCTATCCCGGGCCAGGGGGCGGGGCCTGCTGGGCGGCCAGATAGGCCCCGGATCCATGGCCGCGGATCGCCAGGGATCGGGCCCCGGATCCTCGGCCCGATTGGGCCGGAGAACTGGGGCACCGGCGCTGGGACCCAGGGCACGTGCCCCGGGTGCCCAACGCTAGCGACGCCACTGCCTAGTGCCACCACCAAAAGACTGGAATGCATTGCTGAAAGATGTAATTGTTGGGTCATGGGCATAAATGATCTTTTCAATTGGGTACTGAGGAAAAAATGTTTGAAAATCATTGCTCTAGATGACCAAATCAGGAAGAGACAGGTAGAAGTGGCGTTTTTAGAACAAATCACAGAAATATCTAAAACACAAGACCTGCTAGCAATTGGAAGCTTCAGCTACCCAAACATCTGTTGGAAAAATAATACGGCAAACACTAACTTTCTGAAGACTAACAAACTTATTTATCACGTGAGCTTTTGTGGAAGGCAATTCCACTTTGTCAGAAGCTTGAAGATGGGGAACTCCCATGCAAGCTCATGCAATAAATTCATTTGTTAGCCTTTAGAAGTGTCAGACTCCTTGTTTGTTTTGCTGAACTACACTAACATACTGCCCCTTTCGAACTAAATTTCTAGCAAGTTCTTAGAATGTATCGGGGACACCTTTTCATTTTAGAAAGTAACGAGGGTGTCAGCAATTTTGGACTTGATTCTGACCAGCAAGGAGGAGTCAGTAGCAAATCTTAAGATGGAAAAAAATTTGGCTGGTAGTGATCATGAAATAAGAGATTTCTAGATTCTATGAAAAGAAAGAAGTGAGAGCTGAAGAATAAAGGAGAATAGACTTTGAAAAAGCAGACTTCAGCAAACTCAGAAAATTGGTAGGGAAAGGTCCCATGGGAAGAAAATATAAGGGATGAAGGAATTCAGGAGAGTTGGCAGATTTTCAAGCAGACAGTATTAAATGTACAATGACCAGCCATTCAGTTGTGATGGAAAGAATAGTAAGAGGCTTACATGACTCCATTAGGAACTCTTTAACAATCTAAAAATCAAAAGAAACCCTACAAAAGTGGAAACAAATGAATTGCTAAGGAGGACTATAAAATAATTGCTTAAGTGTGTAGTGACAAAATCTTAAAGGCTAAATCACAAAATTCATGGAACATAAAAGGCAATAAGAACAGGTTCTTAAAATACATTAGGACCAAGAGAAAATACAGTAGGACCAAGAGAAAGATGAAGGATGCGATTAATCACCACAATTAATATTAATAACAAGGGAGAAGGAATGCACTTCGAACAAGGGAAAAATATATTCAGCTAAGTTAGATGTATTCATGTTGGCAGGGCCTGATGAAATTCAATCTAGCGTACTTAAAGAACTAGCTGATGCAGTCTCGGAACTGTTAGCAGTCATCTGTGAGAACTCACAGAGGATGGGTGAGGTCCCAGAAGACTAGAGAAGGGCATACACAGTCCCCATCTTTAAAATGGTGAACAACGAGGACCCAGGGAATTATAAAACAGGGAGCCTACCTTCAATACCTCAAAAGAGACAAACAAAGTATTAAATAATAAATGTGTCAGCACCTAGACCAGACAGTATTCTGCAACTGCCACCAACTTCTCCCTGTTTGGCGGAGGGATCTGAGTGAGGAAGAAGAAATGTGGCAAGCTGATGCACGCCTGGGAGATTTAAAATGCCCCCGTTGCAGCAAAACTCCCAGGTGTGCTTCAGCATCTGCTGCTGCCTTGCTCCTTTACTGTGGCTGAGGCATTTAAAACTTCCCACCAGTGTTTCTGCTGGTACGGAAATTGCTTGGAAATGAATTCCACAGTACGATTTCCTTTGATCAACCTTACTCTAAGAATAGATGAACTCTGTTCAATCATGCAGGCACAAAATTCCCATTAAAACTTCAGTAATATTTTCAGTTTTAAATTGTGTGCATGATCATTATGTATCTATTTTTCAGAAATCAATTGTATTTAAATTGGTTTTGTGAATAGTTTTCACAGGAACCCACAGTATGAAGCTATTACAAACACGCAGCCAGTATATGCTGCCTTTTTCAAGAAAGTTTTCATCGGATGTTCCGCAGAACCTAATTAAGACCTTTAGGTATTCCCCAGTCCTCTAAAGTTTGAGAAACACAGACCTAGAGGATAACAGAGCTTTAAGGAATAGCCAGCATGGATTTGTCAAGAACAAACCAGGCAAACCTCTCTCATTTCTTTGTTTAACAGGGTTACTGGCCTAGTGTATGAGGAGAAACAATAGTTATAATATATCTTGATCTTAGTAAGGTTTTGGCACAGTCCCAAGTGACATTCTCATCAGTAAACGAGGGAAATGAGGTCTAGATGAAGTTGTGACACAGGGAGTATACACCTGGTTGGAAGACTGGACTCAGAGCAGTTGTTAGTGACACCAGGTGTATCTAAAGGGGTCCAACAAGCATCAGCCCTGTGTCCAATATGGCTCAATATTTTCATTAATGATTTGGGTAACATAGTGGACCGCATGCTAATGAAGTGTGCAAATGATACCAAGCTGGGAGGTATTGTGAGCATGTTAAAAGACAAGACTAGAATTCAAAATCACTTTGGTAAATTAGAAAATTGGTCCAAAGTCAAGATGACATTCAATAAAAAGAAAGTACCTCACTTGGGATGGGGAAAAAAGAAAAAAATCAATATCACAACCACCAATGAGGAATAACTAGGTAGATGTTAGTACTGCTGGAAAGAATCTTGGGGTTATATTGGATCACAAATGGAAGCTGACTCAACAACGTGATGTGGTTATAAAAAAAAAAAGCTAATATCATTCTGGGGGTGTATTAACAGGACTGTCATATGTAAGGTACAGGAGGTAAGTGTCCCACTTACCTGGCACTGCGGAGCCCTTATCTGGGGTAGTGTGTCCAATTCTGGGCATCATACTTTAGAAAAGATGTGGACAAATTACAAAAGTCCAGAGAAGAGCAGTAAAAATGATAAAAGTTTAGACAAATTTACCTATAGGGAAATATTTTAAAAGGACTATTTAGTGTTGAGAAAAGAAAACTGAGAGGGTCGGGCGGGGGAATTAAAGGGAGACCTGATCTTCCTTAAATACATTAAGGGTCTTATAAAGAGGGTGCTGATCAACTATCTTCCATGCCAGTTAGAAGGTAGAACAAGCAGTAGTCTTAATATTCAGCAAGGGAGACTCTGGTTACATAGCAGGAGAAAGTTTCTATCTAAAAGGATAGTTTCTAGCTTCCAATAAGCAACAAGCTTCTAAAGGAGATTGTGGAACCTCCATGGCTAGAGGTTTTTAGTAACAGGTTAGACAAGCACCTACCTGGGATAGTTTAGGTTACTTGGTCCTGCTTCAGTGCAGGAGTCTGGACTTGGCGACCTCTCAAGGTCCCTTCCAGTCCTAAATTTCTATGATTTTATGAAAAGTATCAGAATTTAGATCAAAATGAAGATGCCACATTTATCAAACATTCTGCATTTCTCATAAAAGACCTTCATCTATTTTTAAAAAGGGGGCGAGAGAGCTTTGGAAATTATGCCAGCTAGAAGTATATTAGGCAACTGATTAATTAGAAATGACAGGCCCAGGTAGAAATAAAATCAAAGGATTCAGATATGACTAGCTGTAAGACAGTGTCATGGCTTAATGGATATCCTGTTCTATTTTTGTATTTGTTGTGTCAAACTAGATCCATAGCTAAGTAGGTAGGAAGTAAACAGGGCTTTTAAAAATTCCATCCAGTGGCAGTAACCTTTATTTGATCAAAGAAACTGCTGCAATTTCCAGTGCACACAGAGGGATCACAGTTTGGGAATACGAATCTTGCAACATTTAGCAGCTGAAATACAAAATACTCAAGTTTTTCATTGTTCAAATGTCCAGAAAGTGAAGAATTCTACCATAAAGAAAAATGGATTCCATTTTACTGAACTGATAATTAACACACAAAACAGAGAAAAATATTGTCGAACTGTTGCTACTAGGGTTGCATTATTTTGCAAGGACTAAGAATTTAAGAAACAGTGTAGCAATATTAATACTTGTAACTTCTTTCAGAATCTTAAAAAGTCAGTCTTCCAACACCCTGGCTTCTTTTATACAAATACATAGCCATGTTTCACAATTTTTATATTAATCTGAAAAGTTTTTCTTAGGAATCATGACATTATTATACTGTTCTTTTCTCATGAATGCCTGTGTGTGGACTATTGAGAGCATGGTGAAGACTCAAACAAACATGACATGCTGACACACACCTAAAATTGCATTTCAAGGCTGTGATACATTACTTATGAATTAAAAATAACACTGTTCTAAGAGAAAATAATTCCTGCTGAAATTCCTCTCACTCAGAGACAGACTCAAAATGTGCCCTCTAACATAAAGTAGAATTTTTTTATAGTATTGTTTTAAGGTCCTTGTTGACACATCATTGTTGTCCCTCCATAGATAGGGCATCTTAGTCTTTTCATTCATATTCTTTATGGATTCGCCTCATGGCAAAATGAAATCCCTTCGGTACCTTTAAAAACATCTATGACAGATGGGGGGTACAAACTGTCAGTCCCTACTATACAGTGTTCCTGTTTTCTTAGATGGGCAAATAGCAACAGTTATCCACTGCTTAAAGCTACAGTGTGTGCCATTAAAACAGAAAACACGCTGGAGTGCAGCCGACTTTGCACAGACACACAAAACACTTCACCATTACAACTCAAGCCCAAAACTATGGATCCTAGCTGAAGGCTATGCTGTAAGGAACCCCTTTATGAGCATGCATGGATGTTGATGTGCAGAATTAAATCTTCTATTTGCACTTCTCTCCTCCCCGTTGCTAAAGACAGGAGCTTATTAAGAAAGAAGCTGGACAAAGACAGGAGGAAAGACAGGGGTATGCTGAGAGACGCTCAACATGCAGGTACCAGCCTTGCAGTTTGCTCCTAGTTTCCTTAGAGCCATTCCAGCCCCACCTGCCTCAGTTGATGGAGACCATCCGCGCTTTACAAATCCAAGGGGCAAGGAGGGAATCAGGCAGGAAGCGCATGGAAAGTCATTACCCCCACATAGCTCCTGGAAACCGTGCATGGTTTAGTTTCAAATATTAGGATGCAGGCTTCTGCCCAGGACTTGAAATGGGGGGGGGTCATTAATTTGGTGTAACAGTGTTACAGGCTGACAACTGGGGGCTGTTGGAAAATTCAGGGGGGGTGCAGGAGGAGGTTTGGTGAGGGTATTGGGGTGCTCACTAATTTGGTTTAACAGTAGCTGACAACTGGGGTGTTGGGAAATTCAGGGGGTGCGGGAGGAGGTATTGGGGTGCTCACTAATTTGGTATAACACTATTACTAGCTGACAGCTGGGGGTGCTGGGAAATTCAGGGGTGCAGGGGAGGGTATTGGGGTGCTGACTAAATTGCTGTAACACTATTACTAGCGGACAGCTGGGGGTGCTGGGGAAAGCCCTGCAAGGCGGGGCGGAAAGGGGCCACAAACCCCCTGGGGGGGTCTCCGTGCCCAAGCAATGGGCCGGCCCGCAGGGGAGCCCGGGAAGCGAAAGGGGCGGCGGGGAAAGTTAGTTTCTCCCCCGGCGGCTACTTACACGAAGACGCCGAAGAGCAGCCCCCGCACCCCGATCTCCAGCGCCAGATCCCGCATGGTTTGGCCGAGGGGCAGGAGCCGGCGGCGGGGCTCAGCGGCGGCCGGGGCCCCGCTCCCTGCCCGCAGCCGCCCCGTCCATCGGCGGCGCAGGGCGTGGGCGGCCCCGCGGAGCTGCAGCCCGGCTGGGCGGAGGCTGGCGCCGCGGCTCGGCTACTGAGCGGACTCGCTCGGCTAGTAGGCGGGAAACCCGGGGAAACGCCGCCCGCCCCCGCCTCCGTCCCCGCCACGTGCTGCCTGCGGCCCCCGGGGCCGGGTCCACTCGCCCCTCTGTAGGGAGGGACCCCGCCGAGCAGCCGCCTGCTTTATTCGGAGAGTCATGAGCCAGACGGGGGGGCGGGCCAGGGATTTCCCTAACACCCCCCACTTGTCAGCCAGTAACAGTGCTGTAGGAATTTAGTG
>ML682056.1:1668174-1768418 GCA_007922195.1 Podocnemis expansa
AGTAACAGTGCTGTAGCAATTTAGTGAGGACCCCCAGTACCTCCCATCCCGCCTCCTACACCCCCAGTTGTCAGCTAGTGTTATAGCAATTTAGTGAGCACCCCGAGTACCCCCATACCATCTTCTACACCTCCTGAATTTCCCAACAGCCTCAGTTGTCAGCGAATGTGTTATAGCAATTTAGTGAGTATCCTCACCACCCCCCATACCTCCTCCTACACCCCCTGAATTTCCCAAAACCCCCAGTTGTCTGCTAGTGTTATAGCAATTTAGTGAGTACCCCCAGTACTCCCATACCTCCTTCTACACCTCCTGAATTTCCCAACACCCCCAGTTGTCAGCTTGTAACAGTGTTATAGCAATTTAGCGAGTACCCCCAGTACTCCCATAGCTCCTTCTACACTCCTTGAATTTCCCAAACCCCCCACTTGTCAGCTGGTAACAGTGTTACACCAGTTTAGTGAGCACCCCCAGTAACCCCCATACCTTCTTCTACACCACTTACATTTCCCAACACCCCCAAGTATCAGCTAGTAACAGTTATACCAATTTAGTGAACTCCCCAACGCCCCCATACCTTCTCCTACACCCCCTGAATTTCCCAACACCTCCAGTTGTCAGCTAGTAACAGTGTTATAGGAAATTAGTGAGCACACCCTAAGCCTTCCCCAATGTCAAGTGCTGGGGGGACTACTGGAGTGGAGAACACCCCACTGGGTTCAGGAAAGATTTTTCCCAAGCAGCAGCTGGTTGAGGTTGATTGTGTGGCCGCCCTGCAAAGGGGTGAGTAAGGCAGGGATTCCCCTAACACCCTCCTTGCCCCCCCCCCCCCCGAATTTCCCAACACCTCCCTAGTTGCCTGCTAGTAACAGTGTTATACCAAATTATCCAGCACCCCCTACACTCCCCAACCTCCCCTGACCCCCCCCTAATTTCAAGCACTGGTGAGAATACTGGAGCAAGGTACTGTCACATTTGCTCTGCATTCTGCCCTTGTCAGTTAGGGCTAAAGCCAACTAAATATTTTGCTGCAAGGGTGACTTGCTTAGGGAAGGTTGCTCAAAATCACCCAGTGACCCCCTAATTGCATTGAGGGTTTGGGTCTTGCATTTATTTTCATCCCATTCTCTAAGTTGCCTCATCTTCAAAGTGTCAGATGAAGTGGGATTTTCTCCCATGAAAGCTCATGCGATAAATAAATCTATTAGTCTTTTGAGTGCCACAGGCCTCCTTGCCCCCCCCCCCCCGGAAAGGATGTTCCTTCCTGCCCATTCGAGCTACGTTGTAGGGAAGGAAGGTTACAACACTTCTCAAAACTCCACTGAAATCTGCATCCTCAGTGAGAAAGAAATTAACAATTTGGTCTTTATTACTGAGTGTTGCCATTTAATCCTTAGGGGATCTACTCATAAAAAACCCAGCAGGAAGCTGACTCACATGATATACTGCTATACTACTGTATAATTTAAACAGAGCATCTAAAATCAAGATTCAGTAGTCTGAGTTTCTTTGCTTGTCACTGGCTCGGAAAGGAGTTTGCAAACCTGCAAAACATGGAACACCAAAAATAAAAGGGGGGAGAAGGGGCAAAGGATACTTCTCCAAGGAGCTTTAGTGCTGGTCATTTGTGCAGCTGGCAGTTACAGCTGGAACATCTTCTGATGACATTCAGCTTGGCAGCATTGTGGGATAATATTTGCCTAATGGATTCACAGTGTCTGATACTTCCTTCATCATATATAATTGGTGGAGCTTAGGCATCCATATATTTTCCAAACCATATTTATTTGCTCTCAGTGCAAGTAACATCTTAATTTTTGTTTCTTTGTATGTTACTGTTATTTATAATTACACAAACTGTGTTAGGGTGCCGGACAGATGTGTAAAAAGACAAGCCCTTGTATTTACAGTCTACAGGCTAAATTGTACCACCTTTGCTCAGTGAGTAGTCCCATTGACTTCAGGGGGATTATTTGTAGAGCCAGCATGGCAAAATCAGGCCCCAAATAGTCAATGAGATGCAATATGAGGCTCTTTCCACTGTGTATTCCTCTCTGTTGGTTGTACATTATTCAGTGATGTTAATGAAGCATTATGTGCATCTCAGTTCCATAAAGCAGCTGCTAATGTATGGTCATTTCCTGCTTTTGAAGCAGTGAAATTCATGTTCCACAGCTCAGTTTGTTACAGTGTAGCCCTGCTGTTGTCCTTTGACCGCCCCCAATCACAGAGGAAATCTTCTCCTTCTAACCTGTTCCACAGCAAACTTGCCCATGGATCTCTGTGTATAGTCAAGGCAGAGAGTTTATTTGTATAGCCCTGCAAATCCACAGATATCCGCCTTATGTCCGCATCCGTGGATACAATACGGATATCCGCACACCATTTCTTGCTGATGCAGATTGGATACGGATCCACATATCTTTATCCACACAGACCTAGAGCCCTGCAGATATGCGGATATCTGCATTATATCCAAATACACGGATACAACATGGATATTCGCAGATCATTTCTTGTGGATGCAGGTCAGATACAGATCCACTTATTTATATCCTTGCAGGGCTCTATTTATTTGAATCCTTCTCTTGCAGCTTTGGGCATGGGGTGAGTTCCCAGTACTGCATTACTTCTAAATATGGACAACATCCAACTAATACCAAAGTTTAGATTTATGTATGCCTATTTGACGCAAAAGGCTCATCTTCACTGACAGCAGAAAATTCACTGCCATCATTTCAAACTGCCTGATCAATATGTGAAGACCCACTCAGTCGACCGGGAAGTTCAATCTCTGAACACCACCCTCGGCAACTGGGGCAGCACTGAGTCGAAGGGGGGGTCCCTCCCTTCCACTCAGCATAGTTGATGTTCTGGGAACAGAGAAGTCAGAACACATAACTTGCGTATCTCCATTCAACTACCACCGAAAAGCATAGGCTAGGGAGAGCTGCTCACAGTCTCTGTGCAGAATGGCTAAGATAGTGCTCACTTAGTTTCCCCTGCCCTGAATGCATATGGTGCTTGAATTATTTTGAGCATATTTATTGTGCTGGAAGTTCAGGGTCACCACAGTTAACACAATGAGTAATTCACATTTAGTCACATAAACTCCCAACCTACTTTCATGTGACCTTTGAAAACATGTTTTTCAGAAAGTGTACATGATTCTGATTATTGCAGACAGTTGCAAGACAAATATTAATGCAACACCTGGGCATTAACTCACCATAGTATATTTGTAGTTAGTTAATTGTATGCTCTAGATCAGTGGTTTTCAAACTGAGGGTTGGGACACAGTACTGGGTCGCAGATCCTCAGGCACTGGGTCGCGGCCACTCTGCTGCTGTGACCAAAAGACCAGAATGCATTGCTAAAAGATCTAATTGCTGGGTTGCAGGCATAAGCAATTTTTTTTCAATTGTGTCCCAAAAGAAAAAAGGTGGAAAACCACTGCTCTAGATTACTCATAGCCACACTGTGATCTTTAGTCTTGCAAGTCTATGTATGATTCATATGTCCCTCTTCCTCATGCCTCAACATTTGAGGTGACCGCTTTACACAAGGTCCCCCTATTAAGGCTCAGAATGAGCTATCATCTAGTTAAACTCCCATTGATCTCTAGTTGTGGAAAATCAGCCCTAAGGAAGACCTAAACTGACACATCAGCATATTCTAGTCAGTAATTCAAGATATACTTGATTAAATATACCACAGCTATACTTCTAAGAAGAGAGCTTGGAGCACAGTGCATGTGATTCACAAAATGTAGCAATCCTCATTTAGAACACGGAGGAGTTTCGGAGGGTGGGTTGTTGGTTTGTTTTTGTTTGGTTGGTTGGTTGGTTTTTTGCATAGCTACTGAAAAACACTTCTGTTACTTAACTGATATCCACCCATGTTTTATTATAGTCTATTTGTGATTTGTACTGATTTTCAATAAATATCACAGTTCTTTTGGTTGCAGATATGTCATTAGACTTTCACTATGCTCACATTTTTATCTTTGGTCCTTGCACAAGCTAATACTATGTTCAAGTGTGTCTAAACAAGAGCTGTGCAGATCTTTGAGAGAGGCTGTATCTAGAGCCATTAAATGAGTTTCAGAAGCATTTGGTCTACCTTAAGGACAGAATGCCTCCCCTGTATTACCACAGATAGGAAATAGGGTAGTGACCTGCCTTCCACATTCCCTGGTTAGTTGTTTTAATCACTGACCCTAGTTCCACAAGATATGTACGTGTACTTTATCTAGTTGTCCTTTTAATTTAGTTTCCAAAGGGATAGCCGTGTTAGTCTAGTCCAGCAAAAAAACCCAAGGAGCCATGTGGCACTTTAAGACTAACAGATTTATTTTTAGCATGAGCTTTCGTGGGAGAAAATCCCACTTCGTCAGATGCTTTGAAGATGGGTGGACTTACAGAATGGAATGAAAATAAATGCAAGGGGGTGTAAAACATAGGATCAGATCATACAGTAACAGCAAATCAGAGCAGTTTTCAGGTTCAAACCATGGGAAGCCTGAAGTCAAATTACCTTTTGTGATGGGAAAAGAACCCATAGTCTCGATTAAGTCCTGCTTTCACAGAATTTAGCTTGCATATTAATTCGAGTGCAGCTGTTTCTCTTTGAAGTCTTGATGTCCCAGCCACATCTCTGACAACAGTCGTTAATAAGAAAGATGGAAGTGCTCAGCAACTGGCTTCTTTGTTCTGCGATTTCTGATATCAGCTCTGTGTTCATTTACCCTTTGGCACAGCGATCATCCTGTTTGTCCAATATATAAGGTGTTGGGGCATTTCTTGCACATGATGGCATAGACCACATTAGTAGATGAGCAGGTAAATGAGCCTTTGATGGAGTAGCAGGCTTGATTAGGACCTATGATGGTATCATTTACCTGCTCATCTACTAATGTGGTCTATGCCATCATGTGCAAGAAATGCCCCAACACTTTATACATTGGACAAACAGGATGATCGCTGTGCAAAAGGGTAAATGAACACAGAGCTGATATCAGAAATCGCAGAACAAAGAAACCAGTTGCTGAGCACTTCCATCTTTCTAATCACTCGATAAATGATTTGTTAATGACTGTTGTCAGAGATGTGACTGGGACATCAAGACTTCAAAGAGAAACAGCTGCACTCGAATAAATATACAAGCTAAATTCTGTGAAAGCAGGACTTAATCGAGACTATGGGTTCTTTTCCCCTTACGAAAGGTAATTTGACTTCAGGCTTCCCATGGTTTGAACCTGAAAACTGCTCTGATTTGCTGTTACTGTATGACCTGATCCTATGTTTTACACCCCCTTGAATTTATTTTCATTCCATTCTGTAAGTTCACCCATCTTCAAAGCATCTGACGAAGTGGGATTTTCTCCCATGAAAGCTCACGCAAAAAATAAATCTGTTAGTCTTAAAGTGCCACATGACTCCTTGGTTCTTTTCATTTAGCTCATCTCCCTCTTCCCAGGAAAGTCTTAACTGGTCTGTTTTCCACTGTCAAACATTAGTGCCTTTTCTAATTTCACCCCTGACTAGTGGATTTAACAGACTACCTGTTCTGTATGGTGGTGCGCATACGTGTGAGTAATACTTATGTGAATAGTTTCATCAACTACAATGAGACTATTCAGATGAACAAGGGATTGAAGGATTGTAGTGTAATACTTAGTGACTATGCTCCAGTTCCATATAAACTGGGGATGGAAATCAAACAGCTCCATTGACTTCAATGAAGCTAATCCATTTGTGATCCACAAATCCTTTAATACCTACAGCCAAAGGGGTACGGAGGGATGCACTCTTGAGAGTGTCATGTAGATTCTAGTTCACTAAGGAGTGTCATGTGAGGTCTCTAATAAAAACCAGTGTTACTCTAATCATCAATATTATTGTGAAACTCATGTAAGAATGGTGGGCAAGTAATTACGTACATACACAGAATATTATGTTGTTACAGTCTGTGTCTAAGCATGGGTTACGAGCAAAACTGAAAAGGTGGTTTTCTGTCAGATAAGAAATGTTTATCTATCTGGTTGTTCACATGTAAATTCATATTGTATTATTTCACAGTGGGTTTCTTCCCACCCATTTGAAGTGAATGTTAATGCATGACTGTGAAAAAATGTCAAAAAGAGAAAAGTAACAGGAAGAAGCAAACACTGAACAGGGAGCGGGTAAGAGAACACTATCTCAAGAGACACATCAGAGGTTTGCTTTTGTGTATTTGGAGGACAATGAAAATATGCTCTCATCCTTCACCTAGGAGGTCAACAACTAGCAAGTTTTCTTCATGAAAGGAGACACCCAACCAGGGTAGGTTGAAAATGCTGGGGAGCTTTGGTTGAGACAAGCTTCCTTAGACATGAGGTTAATTTCCGATAGTTAAGTCTAGTCTCTAAAAAATGTTTTAGGACTTTGTTTTGTACGCAATGATTTGTTTTCAATAGTCTTGCCATCACTTGAATCTGTTTTTGATAATAAATGTGGTTTTGTTTTCACTGTAAATAATAAATCAAAGTGCTCTGATGTCAAGGGGTGGTCTTGAGTTGAATCTTAAAAGCTACTTTTCCTTCGGCAACACCAGGCCTGGTAATTCTCTGGGTGTTCAGTGGATTAGGGCTGGCCTCTGGGCACTGCTGGCTGGGAATGCTCAAAGGTTGGTGTGTGCTTTTCACTACCTGTACAGAGCAAACAAGGTCTGTGGAGGGCCGGCAAACAGTGCTTGTGCAGCAAGAGGTTGGTGGTTTCAGAAAGCCTGTCCAGGGCAGGAACAGACATGACTTCCTCACACTAAGAGCAGATGGGAGAGGAGTGCCTTACAATCCTGGGTATTTCTGCTGAGCGTCACACCAATTTATGCCAGCTGAGGACCTAGCCTGAAGTACATAGGTTTTGGGGACAGATGAATAGTTTGGGGTGAAGGGGCGTTTCCCCCTTTTCTTTTCTTCTTTGTAACGTTTGGAACTGGATTTTAATAGGGTAGCTGTGTTAGTCTGTATATAGAAGAAACAACGAGAGTCCTGTGGCACCTTAAAGAGTAACCAATTTCTTCAGGCATAATAAGTATGCAGCTCCCAAAAGCTTATGCCTGAAGAAATTTGTCGTCTTTAAGGTGCCACAAGACCCTTGCTGTTTTTAATTGGAACCGACAGCATTTATCACATTCACCTGCAGCTAGTTCCTGGCGTTATCTTCGTTACTGCCTGGGTGTGTTTTGTCTATCGCACAGGAGCCAATTTTTCCTAACCAGCATATCATCTATGTATCTTCATTTGAGCTTATTCAACCCTTATTTGAATAAAAAAATAAGAATTCAAACCATCGTATGGCAGTTATCTGTTTGCTAAGATTGATTTAAAAAACCTTATTATGGCTGCTGATAACCAGTATGAGGTTTTTCTAATACCAAAGTGAACTTGCAGTGATGACATCTGGATATCAGTTGCTCTGACATTTCAACTGAGCAAATTAGATATGGGAACAATTGGTGGGGAATACATTAAAGTCCACATTGTTTCGTTAAGGTACAGCTTGGAATTAGGAGGAGTGCAAAGCCCTCCGGTACCAGCAGGATTTTTCCAGTGGGCATTGTAATTCCTTGAACAGCTCAGCTTGCTGTAGGAGATTGGTGATAGACTTACCATTTAAAGGACTACGGCATGTGCTTTTCCTGATGGTTGCCCTGTTAACTAACTAGTATGGTGGAGAGATGAGGTCATGTTCCCAATTTTTCCCTGCTTGCCCTAGAGTGGCTATCAGGTTACCTGTGCTTTTAGAGAGGCTTGCCCCACTTAGCTCCTTTGCTCAGGAGTGTCCACTGTCTATCATTGTACCTGGCTGCCACCTGGTGGCACTAAAGTAAAGGATTCTTGTGCCTTTCTCACAGTTGTGCACCTACGCAAGGGCCCTGTGCAGTTTTGCCCTTGCTGTGGCCCATCTAGGTCCTAATTTTACAGTCATTTTGCTGATCACAATGGGAGTGCATCTTTCCTGGGCTCCTAAAGAAAAAAAGCATTTCTCAGTCATACAATGCACAGTCTGACTCATGCATAAAGGCCCTGCAGTAACTGCATCCCTTTGAGCTTCCATGGACTGATGGCTAGAAGTCTTATCTCTTTTATGTAATGGAGCCCAGAGAAATTGAAGATCCTTTGAAAGGATTGTATCACAGTCAAACTTCCCTGCTTTCATGTAGTTAGATGATTACACACTAGTAGTTATGTAAGTCAAGAAACAAGTCACAGACCTACCATGTCTGGATTATTGAATGACTACACCATTAAATAATACCACATATTTTGAAATTTAAATACTCCTGCATATTATCCTATGTATTTTGAAATATTCTGTGCCAAGGAAAAATTAGCCCACTGCCATGTACAATAACTAAAGAAAAACAAACCCCTCCAGTCTGCAGAATAATCAGGTATTTTCCTCTTGATCTTTGACAGATGAAAATCAGAATTAGTCTTCCATGTCTTCCCAAAGGAAGTTATAACATAGATGCTCACTGGTGCCAGCTGGTAAAGTAGCCTGTGTCAGCAACTCCTAACAGGCCTGATAAACTCACTGCACCTAGCACATCACTTTCACTGAATTTATTTATAAATAACATCCCATGAGGTATCCAGTGAAAACTTATACCAGTTCTCATTAATGTTGTGAGATGTATGTATGGTTGATATTTAACAGGTGCTATATATGTACTGAAAAGGTTTTAAAAATCTGTGTGCCAGGCATAGAGGACAGAGAGCGGTTGCCCAACAAAGGAATATAGAATCATCTGTCTGCCTTGGTTCATAGTAAGTCAATGCAAAGACCCATTTTACATACAGAGTCAACATGAAGATGTGAAAGGCAGCTTGGATCCACGACACCAGGGAGTGGAGAAGGAGGGAGGAAGAATCACTTTGACTCTGCTATTCATGAATGCTTGTACCCTGGTTCAGTGAAAACTCTGCCAAAGGCTGACTCCTTAGGGGGAAATCTACATCATTATATAGGAAAGATAACTAATGACAAGGATAAACCCAGGTTTGCATTTTATGATTTTGTTTTATGTGTAACAATTTCTATTTCTATTATTCTTATTTATGGTCTCTTAAGTCTTACTCTTTGACAGTGAACTTATGATTGTTCTCGCTATGACTGTATGCTGTGATGTTATAAAGTACCTAATCCTGAATTGTGCTAGCCAGTTGTGTATATTCAGGTCTTCTGTGGACAGCAAACCCAGTAATTTCTGCAAGTGTCCAGTTTCAGGGATGGGCTACTACAGACGAATGTTTTCACAGGGACTCAGGGGCTATGGTTCATCTACTATTAATCTACATGGCAAAGTAAAGGCTGAGGGAGCCATGGAGACATTGTTGGGGTAGTGATTTCAGCGAGCTGATATCGAGTCAAGCACAAACAAATCTTTGTCTCTGGAGGCAAGGAGGGTAACAAGTCAAAGCACAGATCTGAGTGCCCTAGAATTCTGATTCCAGAATGCAATTTAATATTTCAAAACTACTCTCATTTTTTTATCATCACAAAAGAGTAGATGACTGAGAGCCTGATTTAAAGCCCAATGAAGTAAATGGGAGTCTTTCTATTTTCTGGAATAGACTTTGGTTCCAGGCCTTACATATTGCTCCAGAATGAGTAGACATTCAAGTTATCCCTAGTGCCTTGAGCGAGGCATTTTCCTTGTCATTGTGTCGGCTTAAGAGTTTCTATTTAAAATCTAATGCCACAGTGACTCATTATCATGATTATTGTATTGAAAACAAAGGATGTCTAATAAAAGGAATAAGGATTGTACATTTTGTAGTTTCAAATGGGATTGGAAAAGAAAGGGAGGGAAACTAAATGAAAGTGGCTTATACTGTAAAATGCAGCTTGTGTTTTTCTCAAATAAAGAGTCTGGTGGGACTTTTAAAGACTAACATTTTTTTATCATATGAGCTTTTCTGGGAGAGAATCCCATGTCATCAGATGCTTGAAGATGCAGAACTTATCGAATGGGAGCAAAATAAGTGCAGGGAAGTGCAGGTCAAAGGATCCAGTCAGACTGTAACAGCAAAATCAAAGACGTTATTAGGATTCAAACAGTGGAGTACAGAAATTGGTGGGGAAAAGAATCCATAGGCTTTATTCAGCCCTGAGTTTGCCAAGTCAAATTTCCATACAAATTCCAGTTCTGGAGTTTCTCTTTGAAGCATCATTTTGATATCCATTTGTCTGAGCACAGCTATTAACAAAGCATCAATGGACTGAGCAGGGAGACTGAAGTGACTCTATGAACTCAGGACTGAATAAAGACTATGGGTTCTTTCCCATTACAACAGGTAATTTTGCTTTCCTTGTCCCTCCACCGCCTCCCTGCTAATTACTGTACTCCACTGTTTGAATGCAAAAACTCCTTTGATTTGGTGTTACAGTCTGACCAGATTCTATGACTTATACTTGCCTGCATTTATTTTGCTCCCATTCTGTAAATTCCCCATCATGAAGCACCTGAAAAAGCAGGAGTCTCTCCCATGAAAGCTCATGTGATAAATGAATTTGTTCGTCTTTGAAAGTGCCATCATACTGAGACTCCTTGTTTGTTTTGCTGGACTAGACTAACACAGCTACCCCTTTAGAACTTGGTTTTTTTCATGCTTGGCGAATCTGAAATAGTTCTGTGACTTCTGGTGATATTTAGATTCTAAGCTTCTTGCAGCAGGAACCTTTTGTTTTGGTTTGGTTTGGTTTTGTGTGCAACTAACACAGTTGGGTACTGGTCCATGACTGGGGTACCGAGATGCTACTGCCATGTAAATAGTAAATTTTTATATATCTATGTATTACCTGTTAGTGAAGAGCAAGAATAAGGCAGTTCAACCCCACTGTAAGTGAGATAGGGAGTCAGAATCAAACAACTCTTTTGGTCTTCATGTTAGTATTGCTGCTTGGACGCTGTGATCCCAGGAGATCTTTGTGGCTTCACCAAATCTATTGATAGAAGAGGGAGATTTCACGTATCAGTGTTCAGATTCATCCAGGGGAGAATTTGTCTTTTTTTCTTGAGTGTTACACCAGAATCAAAAATAGCCAAATGAATCACAATAAGTAAATAAATAAGTAAATGGAAAAGATAATCTTGTTTACAATTGAGGGTTATGCAAATACCTCGATTTCCATTTTCTCTCTCTTCACTTCTCCACAGCTGACAAGTATGGTTTCTCAGTAAATTGACTTCTTCTAAATTGAAGGAGCCATACACAGACATTCTTTAATGTTATCACTGGTTATATGTAATAGGGATTTAAACACACTCTGGTGGTATTCATTAGGATGCTGAAAGTTTTGTTAAGTCAGATTCCACTAGCTTTGACATTTGGATAACAGTGCCAAGTTGTCATTAAAGTTTATATGCCAAATTCAGATGGGCTGTAAGCAGATTCAGTAAATTCAATGGAATTCTGCCTGTATGTGACACTATGGTTTCTGCTAATATTCCACCACGAAATAGAAATTATTACTTCCTTGTCCATGCCGGATGGCTATAAACATGGGACATCATAATTATGAAAGCTTTTTCATTTGAGGAACAGAGTTCTAAGTAGAGCTGAATGGAAAACAATTTTCCTGCTCTGGGAAAATGTTAAAGATTTTGTGAAAAAATTTCCCATCCCAAACCAGAATCATAATATAAAATCTCAGAAGTTTTCACAAACTAAAAACTCAAAAACACCAATAAGAGTTGGGTCAATGGAAGTATTTCAGTTTTATATTGACCTTTTTTATTGTAAAATAACTTTTTCTTAACTATAAATTTAGATTCAAAATGAACAGTCATTTTGAACAAAAAATAATCAAACTTTCCATTTCATTAAAACGTCCCATTTTAAGAACTTCTAAACAGTTCCCTGAAAAATCTTCTTTTGAGAAAAAAATTTAAAAATGTCCCTTTCTTATGTTAAGTTTTGGTTTCATTGAACCAACATTTTTCAACAGAAAAAGCTTTTTGTTGAAGAATTCCCAACTGCTTTAGTCTTTCTATCATTTTCACCGCTTATAGTTCTGGTTCTGAACAGTTTTCCAGTCTACTTTCTGTCCTTTCCTCCTTTATGATGGTCATTTTAATAATGGTGAAAAAGATTGATAGCACTAGAAATTCAAGCCTAGTTTCTATATAGACCAGCTAATGCATAAGCATATACTGCCCCGGTAATGTGATTGAACCTTGAGTTGAGGGACCATCTTGAGGGGTAAGAAGAATTTCATAACTCTACTCTAAGTATCTACTGTGAGATTGCCAACAAGAGTCCCCATCAGTGCATTTACTAGGAACTATGCAGGTAGATCCCCATGTCCTTGGGCCTAGAAGTCAAGGCAGGAATCCTTCCACCCTACTCAGTGCAAGACCAGAGTCTGAAAGGGTGGTTTAAGTGATGTGAATACCCAAGCATTAGGAACTGGACTACCACCACCAACTCATTTTACAGGTATCACTGAACAATTTTATCAGCATAGCAGTACAATAAACTTTGTCCATAGCCTTGTAGATGAAACGTTCCATATCCTAACACCATGTGTTATTTCAGAGTATCATCAAAAACAGAACTATAAGCAGAGAAAATAATGAAAAATGTGGAATTCACTTGTTCACATAAATTATTTCTGGCTAACTCCTTCCGTATATGGATGGATATGTCATGGGAGAACTTACAGACCTATATAAATCACTCCTAGGTTCTAAAATTCACTTTGGAATGAGCTATGTATATTTTTTGGTTATAAAAGCTCTGAGTTAGAAAGCATTCTTACAGAGATGTGGTTTCAGATGGTCGTGAAGAGCAAAAGGATACGGGTACACATTTATTCCACATGAAGTAGGACAGAGCCAGCAGCATATGCTAATTAGCAAAAAAATGACCAATACAATATTGGCAAGCACAATGTAGTTATTCCGAGCATATGAAATAACAAAGAGGTCCTCCGGAGTGGAAAGTCAAGCCTACATATTGATAGACTTGGCAAGTAAAATGTGAGTAAAATACCTGATACAATTTTGCTCCCTGTAGGTCAGATTCTGCTGTCTGTTACATTTGTGTAAATGTGGCATAATTTCACTAAGCCTTTCTACTGAATTACTCCACCAAACTGAAGCCACTGAATGAAAATCAGTCAATCAAAATTGTTCTGGCTATATACAGGTATAACTAAGCAGAATTCATTCTACATTTGTTCACACTGGTATAATTCTTATTAAATGCAATGGAAACTTTCCTTTCATAAAGAGAAAATTGGACTGACGGTGGAGAAGGAGTGCCATAATGCAGCCTTATTTACTGCTACCTATAAGTAATCTCTATCCTTTATAGCAAAAAAATCAATAAAAATCTCAGAAGACAAGAAAATCAATTTCCCATCAAAATCATGAAAGATGTTTGGAATGAAATCTGAAACCAGAGTCTCCCCTGGTTTGATTTTTCATTCAGCCCAAGCTTGTCAAATGGTTTGCTGAAGTTGATAACATTTTGAGTGAATTTGGGCCAAGCTTTAATCAAATATTAACATTCCGATGCAAAGTGAGTTTTCATTTGAGCATTAGGGCTTTTTGAATCTGATGCTTGAAGCAAAAATTACTGGGGTGAGCCCAGGCAGATTGAAAGCAAAGAAGAGGTCCAGATGAACCAAACTCATATCTTTTGACTGTATTATTTTGAAGCTCTCTGGCACTGAGTAAGAAACCAGTATATCTGTGTAAGTCTGTTTTTTAAAAAGATGCAAAACTAACTTGAAAAGAAGCTTCAATAGAGAGATAGGTCAAGTTCTATTTTACAGAAAATTCCAGCTTAAAATAAACTATCAGTTTTTTCTTTCAAATAGGGAACAGGAAGTGGTTTGGACTCCCTTCGCTCACCTGGACTTCTTGCCTCCAGTGATATTGGAGCTATTCATTCGTTAACTTTGGGACTACTGTCCCTCATTCTCTTCCATATCGACTCTGAACAGCCATTAGGGAAAAACTCACTTTCTATTTCTCATACACCCAGTTCATATTTTAGGATTCCCTGAACATGCTCAAGAAGTCATCCTGACATAACACCCTCCAGCGCTGAAAGACATGTGGCAATCAGGACTGAAGGATCTTTAGGGCTTTTTCTGGGAGAAGTGGCATCAAACAAGTTGTACCTTGCACTGTCATTCACGGTTTAGTTTTTTTGAGGGACTTAGCCTACTGAATTAGCCAAAGACTTTCAAACAGTTATAGAACTTCCACAGGACAGAACCTTTTAAGACACTACAAAGTGATTTTGTCTGCTGCTCACACAACTTTATTTATGTATCTAGCAAATTAATTTTACAAAAAAATACACAAATAATACCTCGTTCTTGGGCTGCTTGTTCTTGCAGTATGTAGTAGATTTTCCATTGCTCAGGTTAACTTTCTCATTATGGAAATGGGTATGAAATAGGTACATCACTAAAAATAAACAGCTTGTTATGCACTTCTGTTCTGGCTGTAAATCTACCACTACCACACACACACAGTTTATTCCTGCTAGGAACAATACTATTCAGAGCAGGTAGAAACAGTTAACTACCAACGCCAGATCACAAAATTTATAATCTGCATTGCACACAGAGGTATGTTACATAACTCTTAACCCTATTGTCACATTAGAACCGCTCTCTGTAGCTGGTGATGCGGATGTTTGTAGAGGGAACCATAATGAAGGTAGAAAACATCTTGATGTGCGAGGCAACTGGAATTTTACCTTTGGTCTGAATGTGCATAGTGTTTGATGCCTAAATAATACCATAAAAAAATAAATACCATTCTGTCTATGGGTGATGTTTTCTTACCTTAAAGAAGGTTCTAATGGGCAAATAAAACTTCAAAGAATAAAACTCAAAAACCTGAGCTTTTTTGATGAAATCATATTATCTTGTATGAATCTCATATTGAAATCTTCATACAAACAAATTGTTAGCATTTCTTTTTAGTCATTGTATAATTGTCTCATGATTGTGCCTAATTAGACAGTTATTCTGAACATTAAAGTATCAGTGTATTTCAGTTCTCCTCATTTAATGAAATTATGTCAAGTGCACATGCTGAAAATTAATTAGGTCTTGAATGCATGTACTTGGAGCCATCTTGTGGCCTAGGACTACACCACATTGAGTTTAGTTACTGTATCTACCTACACAAATGGAGAGAATTGAGTATTTGCTGATACATATACAGTGCTACTGTGTCAGTGAAATACGCTCTATAAGTTACCTTAATTACAGAGCCCAACAGAGTGTAACTGTTTTCAGTTAACTCCATCATTTCTCACCTGTCTTTGGAATGAAGGCTTTGAACCAGATCTGCGATATTTGCACCAGATGGACTAGGAGATATTTTCAGGCTGCAACAGCTGCATTTAACAGTTACACTCCAGTAAAGACTGCCAAAGTTAAATAGTGCCATGCATATATCTTTTTAAAGAATCAGTTGGCTATTTGTAGCCAGCAGGTTTTCTAATACAGCATGTGTGGCATACTTTGTTGTGACCTTACAATTTATAAGAACAATTAATGATCCCAAATGCCTGTTTTACATCCACTTTTATAACAATAATGTTTAGTGAACTAAACACTGTTGTAATATAGGGGAATCATCTCTTCTCATCACCAAGGCTATTTACAGACATGGGGAAGAGGACAGTCACCATTCATCCCTGTCCAGGACTTGTTCCTCCATAAAGTCCAGCCTGATCATCTTTCCTGCATACAATATCTAGCCTGATATCTAGTCAGAGGCCAGCCTCTAAGTCTGATTGACCTCCGTTCTGTTCAACTTATTCTCTTTGGTCTACTGTCAGCTGTCTTCTGCTATGTCCCAACCATCAAAGTCCTTTCAGTTGCAGCCAATCCTGCACCCACATCCTACTCACCTAGCTTTTTCATTTGCCTTAAAGTTATTCCACTTTACACCTGCCACCTTCCACAGAACTCTCATCTCTACTGCCTCCAGTCTTCCGATGTCTGTGTCATTTAACGCAGCTGCTTCCAGAACACAAAGTAATATTATTAGTACATCAGTTTCATAAATTTTCACTTTGGTGCCAAACATAATGTTTTTATCTGTCCATGATTTCATCAACTTCTGTGCAGTGCTTGTCACTAAAGCCCATCTTGTTTATACCTCATCCTTGATGGAGCCAGCGGCACTTTTCAAGCTCCTGAGGCACACATAAGATTTTACTTGCTCTGCAACGTTACCATTGCTGTCTTTCTGCCCTTTAATCTATTGTTCCTTTTTCAAGATGCAAGCCTTTTATTTTCTTAGCACTTACTGTAATTCCAATTTAACTACACCAATTTTCCAAGGTACTGAAGGGAAATCTCACTTGAAGCCAAATTCTGATATTGTTACTCTTCATTGCACCTTTTGCCATAACCTCAATGGAGCTATTAGTACATTACATTACCATTCAGCATGTAAAAGTATCAGAATCTGGCCCTTGATTAGCAAACTCACATTGCTGAAAATGAGAGAGACAAGGCAGGTGAGGTAATATCTTCCATTGGGTAAAAGAGGCAAGCTTTTGAGCTCAGAGAGTTCTTCTAATCATTTGTTGAAAATAACAGTTGGCTTCCAGGTGAACAAAGTTAAATTAGGAATATAAAACTGTGGTGAAATTAAAGGAGGAAGAATAAGTAATGCTGATAACATGAAACAACAATAAAATAACTTCAGTGGAGTTACATTGGGGTAAGCCTAGTATATATTTTGCTTTCTCTTCTGAAAGTCACCAGTTGAACAGTCTCAGTAGTCAGACTGGGTCACTGGGTTAGAAAAAGCATATTCAAATGCCCAGTGAAGTGCATTCCCAAGGCTGGGAGAAGTAAAAATATTCAGCTCTAGCTGTACACAATGCAACCATACCTTCAAATTGCAGAAATTCTGTGGCAAGGGGATTTCCTACTGCGAATCACATTACATTATCATTCACCAGGTTTCCATCACCCAAGAATGTATCAGTAATAATGTTGGAGGGAGAGGTTTCTCTGCTGGGTAATTGTGACAAGCTATGAGCATCTGTGAATAAGATATGAATTCTGTTCATAAATCAGGGAGCAGGTAATGCTAACAGGAAAGTTCTTTTCTACTTAAAATTTCTAGGTCATTGTCAGATTCAGTGGGTCTACCTGTGTCAAAAAACAAGCAGAATGAATCTTTTCTCATAACATTGTTTTAACCCATTTAATGCTACAGTAAATGATCAAAAGCTGTAGCTTTTAGAGGAAGCACCCTCGTTTTTCATGGCCCATTGGAACATGTGGTTGATGTTTTATTAGACAGATAGGGTAGGTCCATGGGGTACAGAAGGCGTTTTGATTTTATATCAATTAGTTTATCAGACTATGGAGATACTATTAGAGTGCGTCTCCTGTTTTGCTAACGGTTATCACACACAGCTTATGCCAAAGGTGACAAAATGTGACCCAAGCATTCTCCAGTCCAGGAGATAAAACTGCAGCTCCAGTAAGAACTCAATGCCTGTACTTACATACAAATATACAGGTCTTTGCTACTGGACCCATCATATAAGATGTAGGGTTAACCACAAAAGAAAATATCCTGTTTAATTTATAAGTGTTGTTTTCTCACATAGGCTTCATGTAATTTTACCACGTATCTAGTGCAGGACAGTTTTTGCAAACTTCTGTTAGATGATATTTAATATAGTCATCACATGCAAGAAAACCACATACCAGTAAAATAAGTAGCCAGAGTGAATTTGTCATCTTGCAACATCAGCTCATTCCAGAATCCAAAATGATAAAGCCATCAGAAATGCTGTGGGAGAAAAAGCATCAGTTAATACGAGCTTTATTGAGACCAATATGTAAAATGCAGCTTTTGTTTAATTAAATGCATGGGCTGTTTGTGGGATGCGAACCAATAAGCTGATATGTGCAAGTTGTCAAGCATTTGTTTACTTGTCTCTGTAGAATGTAGTCATGAGCTTCTGTAAGTCACTTCCTGCAATGCTCCCAACCCTTTACATTTGAGTCCCTCTCAGGAAATGATTCCCACCTATAATAAAGTGGTCTGAATGAGGTTAACTGAATTACCCAGAGCATACGGAATGGAACGAGACTCCACCCCTTTCTTACTTTCTGTTTCACTAGTGGGAATGTTATTCTGTCCCCGTCCCCCCCCGCTGTGTGCCGCAGTTGAATAAAGCGACAAGTTCCCAGATTGCAGCATTATGAGCCGAGCCTTCTGCTTGTTGCACTGGAGGGTCCCTTTAAAAAACCACCTCTGCAGTCTTGCCTACTGCTGTTAAAGAACTACACATCTGAATTTACACAGCTTCCTCCTCTCCCTGACTAGATCTTGACGTCACAAGCATTTGGAGAAGTGCTGGTGAACATCTTCATAATGTGGTACATCCTCTCCTTTTTAATCTGTTTCAATGAGCACTGGAGGAGTTAACAGCGTTAATTGACCAGACCCCTTGGAGACATCACTATTTACCTCCCTCTATTCTGAAAAATGATCATTTATTCTAGTCTTTGTTCTCTATTGTTGAACCAGTCACTTATCCAGGAAAGGACCTTCCCTGTTATCCCATACCTATTCACCTTAAGAGTCTCTCATGAAGGGCATCTCAAAAGATTTCTGAAAATCTGAACTATGTCCACTGGATCACTCTTGTTCATATGCTTGTTGACAATTCTGGTAGGCTGGTGAGGCATGATTTCCCTTTGCAAAAACTATGTTTATTCTTCCCCAACAAACAGTGTTCATCAACGTGTCTGATAATTCTGTTCTTTTCTATAGTTACAGCAAATTTGTCTGGAGCTCCAGTTAGACTTACTTCCTGACAATGTGACCTCTGCAGCCTTTTTTAAAAACTGGTATCGCATTAGCTTTCCTACAGTGACCAGGTACAGAAACTGGTTTTCATGACAGGTTACATACCACTGTTAGTAGTCCTGCAATCGCACTTTTGAGCTCTTTCAGAACTCTTGATGAATATCATTTCATCCTATTAACAAGTGACTTTAATTTATCAATTTGTTCCAAAACCTCCTCTGATGACACCTCAGTGTGAGATGGCTCCTCAGATTTGTCGCTTAAAAAGAATGGCTCAGGTTTAGGAATCTCCATCAGATCCTCAGTCATGAAGATTTGTACAAAGAATTCATTTAATTTCTCCACAAAAGCCTTGTCTTCCTTGAGTGCCTCTTTAGCACCTTGATCATCCAGTAGGCCCCCTGGTTGTTTAGCAGATTACTTGCTTCTGATGTTCTTAAAAAAATAGCTGTTATTTTTCAAATCTTTGGCTAGCTGTTCTTCAGATTCTTTTTTTGGCTTCCTAATTATATTTATACCCTTAATTTGCCAGAGTTTATGCTCCTTTATATCTTCCTCGGCAGGATTTACCTTCCAATTTTCAAAGGATACCTTTTTGCCTGTAATTGCTTCTTTTATTTAGTTGTTTAGCCACCATGACACTTTTTTTAGTCCTCTTATGTTTTTTAATCTGGGGTATGCATTTAAAATTGAGCATCTATTATTGTGTCTTTAACAAGTTTCCATGCAGCTTTCAGGTATTTCACTTTTGGCAACATACCTTTTAATTTCTGTTTAACTAACTTCCTGAAATTAAACACTACCATGACATGTTGCTTTGGTGTTTTCCACCAAAGAAATGCTAAATTTTATTATGTTATGATCATTAATACCAAGTAGTTCATCTATATTCCAACTCCTGTACTGGATTCTGTGCTCCACATAAGATTAAATCAAGAGCTGCCGTTCCTCTTGTGGGTATGAGGACTAGCTGCTCCGAGAAGCAGTCATTTAAGTTATCATGAAACTTTATGTCTGCATCCCATCCTGTGATGACATGCAATGACCCAGAAAATATAGGGATAGCTGAAATCCCCCATTATTACTGAGTTTTTATTTTTATAGCTCCTCTAATCTCCCTGAGCATTTCAAAGTCTCTCACAACCCCAGTCATATGGTCAATAATATATACCTATGCTATATTCTTATTATTATGGCATAGAATTATTATCTATAGAGATTCTATGGCAGTTTTATTCATTTAAGATTTTTATTTCATTTCATTCTGTGCTCTCCCCCCCCCCCCATATATGCCACTTCCCCACCAGTACAACCTATTCTATCCAATATGTTTGCACCCTGGAATTACTGTTACTGTTGATCATCCTCATTCAACCAAGTTTCTGTGATGCCTGCTATATCAATATTCTCATTTACTATGAGGCACTCCAGTTCACCTGTGTTAGGATGTAAGCACTTTAAAAAATTTTCACTTTTTAGCAGTTTGCTCTTCTGTAACATAATTGAATGGGATTCCTTCATGTAACCTAAAAGTGTAACAAACAAGGAGTCCTGTGGCACTTTTTAAAGACTAACAGATTTATTTATTGCATAAGCTTTGTCAGAAGCTTTGAAGATGAACTAGACTAACATAGCTACCCTTTTAGATCTTGGCAACAACCAAAAGCATAGTAAGTAATGGCAAGACATTGGTCTGGTCATTGCAATAAGGAAACATTTGAGAAACCATCTGCACTGGTGTTATGCAGGATTCAAGTTTCTTTCTCTGTGATGTCCTAAAAATTAACTCATTAACCACTAATTTACATTAAGCTCTAGTGTGTCAGTTCAGGGAAATAGCTTGCCCAAGATCACAAAACATAGAAGGACAGGATTTGTGACATCACAATTTCCTATTGATTTTGGTAGGGGAAGAGCAGTCCTCATTTGCAAGGTTTTCAAGTTGCAGCGACCGGCGTGACATCACAACCTCTGTTATTCTGTGATTCTTTTGTGCAATACCTTTCAGCTAGTGCTGGAAGCTAGCTATTGACAAAGAGGCATCTCACTAATAATATTTGCATGCAAAATAAATTATGAGCACCTGCAAAATTGGAAGCAGCTTTTTAAAACGTGCTTCAAATGACAGCCCTATTATTGAATTTCCTGGGTTTTAGATGTTTAATGTATTTACAATGAATTAAAGAAAAATTGTTCAAGATAATGAAATTTTTACTATATAGCACAGACATCTAAGATGGTTCTTTATTGGAGATGGCTGAATGTTTATAATGAAACAGATTTTCTTTAGATGAATATGTAAAAGTTGTACGTTCTTTTCTGTAGTATTTGTACAGCACCCAGCACAATGGGATCCTCATTCATGACTATGGTTCCTAGATTTTACATCAATCATAATAATAATGCGGTATTTTAAAAACACATATGTAGCCAGTATAATAGAGGAAGGAAGCTGTTTTTTCAAGAGGGCTGGCAGTGGTTTTTTTTTTTATTTAGTTAGTTAAAACTCAATCAATGCATTAAAAATTAGTAAAAACATGGTATTTTGTATTATGGTTTCCCCGGGTGTCTCATTCACAGCGTTCTGGTTAAATAAGCACTCAGAATGCTTAATATTTGTGCATCAGTCAGATTGGGTCTGAAGATGTAAGATGCCAGCTGGCTCGTCATGAAATTGATTAAAGGTACATGATAACATATTAGGCAGAATAAAAATCCCCATGAAGGCCCTTAAAAGTGAAGGCCAGTTTTCACACATTTTACACTACTTCCAAGCATTCATGCAACTTGATTACTCAAAGAATGGGCAGGTGATTTTCACTTTGTTGTGCTCGGGATTCTTCCTCCTTCAGCCCCCCCAAACATCATTTCTGTCTGTCACTCCCCACCTTTAAAGAAGATCTGAAAATTCAGAAGTGTTTTTTAAAGTGGCTAACTTTCTGCAGCATCTGGTCCTTCTTATTTGGTTAACTGTTTGACACAGACAGACTATTTTCCAATATTTTAATTTGTCTTTGTGAATTGTTCAGCACTCTAAGTGTCTTGTCAGGTAGTGACAGGAAGGGACACTTTAGAAACAATATAAGTTACACAAACAAAAATTCCCCTATACCAAGGGCCAGATTGTCCCGTCCTGTTTTGCTGAAGCAGAGTGATCCAGCAGCTGGCATAATCAGCAACAGATGGCTCAGTCCAATGTAGTGTGATTCCCTGACGGTAGGCGGCCAACATAATGGTTTCTATGTTAGCCTTTCCTTGCAAATAGCATATGGGTGTGAGCAGATCCTCACACCCTGGCAATCCCCAGCTGCTCTGTGAACCTTTGGGGCCATTAGCAATCAGTGTAACCCTGATGCTACAACCTTTACGCTGTTTCAGCTTGATTTAGAGAATATGACTGGCACACAAATGGCAGGGATAAGGAAGAGCACAAAAGTTTTAACTGCTGAGGTTTAGGACTGAGTTAATGACAAGGATTTCCAACATTTACTGTTTTGTTTCAAGCGTAAGCTTTGCATTCTCTAAACAGACACATAACAGTACATAAAGTCAGCTTTCATACAAAATATGGTATTGATGATTATATGCCCAGAAAACATATTAATAATTCAGTTATATCCTGAGATGGAGCTTAGAAATGTCTGTGAGACTCTGGTGCTTATTTTTGCTTAAGAATTAGTGTGCCATCTACAGTGTTTTCTTTCTTTTGTTTTCCCTTTTGTTTGGCCTGCATTAGAGGATACAAAAACACAGCAGACAAAGAAACAGATTACACAACTGATTATGTGTTTGTGTCACTGGTAATTTTACACGACTTAAGGCAGTGGTTCCCAACCTTTTTGGCACAAGGGCCAAAGATATCATTTTTATAGCCCTAAAGGGCCACCGGCCTCAGCCAGCAGAACCCACTCCTCGTGTCCACCGAAAGGCCGTTTGCCTCCTTGCTCATTGATCACCCTGGCTGCAGCAGGGAAGCTGCATGCATCCTGCAGTTCTGCATACTCATCTGGGTCCGAAGGCAGTGGTTCCCTTCTGCAGCCAGGGGGACAGAAGATAGAATAGAATAGATGTATTCCCCTCCCCTCCCTCTGGCTCCAGCAAAGCCCCTGTCACCAATGGACGGAGGCAGAGTGCTTTGCAGTGCTCCCTGCTACAGCCAGAAGGATGGGAGCACTAATCTCCTATCCCTTTGGCTGTAACAGGGAACCTGCATTGCTCTTTTAGCTCTACAGAAACACACTGCATGTGGGTCCTTAGGCAGTGACTGCATTCTGCAGTCAGCAGGACAGGAGCCAAGCATCCCTTTGAAAGTCCTCAAGGGCCACTATCGGCCCCCAGAACACAGGATGGGAGCAACTGATCCATGACATTTTGTCAAAGTAAAGGCTATTTATTAATTAAATGAATTAGCAAAGGTCTAGCTCAGAATGCAAGCAACTTCATGTAACATCAATTAAACTGATTAGTCAATTTGATCCACAGTTTTGCATTTACAATGCACAGAAATACATATTTTCATCAAAAAAAGGAGTCCTGTGGCAATTTTAAGGACTAACACATTTGTTCCATGAGCTTTCGTGGGAGAAAGTCCTACTTCAGATGCTTAAAGATGGGGAATTCACTGAATGGAAGGAAAAATCTAGATGTAGGAAGCATGCAGATCTTAGTTCCCCTTTACGGCCAGCTAGCAGGATTGGAGACATTTGCCTTTAACTTCTACTTACTGTTGCACTGATTTAAGCTTCAAGGGATAAATCACAGCCAAAGATCAATAAAAACCAAGGGAAGAATGTGAAATCAAGGTTAGCTTTGGGTTGTGATGGTATTAAAAACTTCTCAATGCTTTTGTACCATTGTAAATCTAAGCTGCCCTCAGTTCAAGTTCCTCAGTGTGAAAATGCAACAAAAAGTATCTGTAGTCTCAGAAGAGCTGGCACAGGCCACTAGCAATTTTTGCCATTGGTGTACAAAGATCTCCACTGAGGTCTAGTAAAACATATCTTGTCACTGAGCCCAAAGGATGGCGATAGGAAGAGAAACTTGTCCCTGAACATTGGAGAGGAACCATGGAAATTCAAGGGGGAAGGAAAACCCAAGTGGAACCTGAGAGCTGGAAAAGGGGAAGAAAAGCAGAATCGCAGAATAACTAAAAAACAGGAACTAGGAGCAAAATCCTGGTCCTACTGAAATTAGTGGGGTTTTGCCATTGACTTCAATGGGGGCAAGATTTGACCGTAGATGGTTAAATCTTATTACGTGGATGAAACTCTCGTGTCCAAACAACTAGGCCAAAATTTCAAGACTTTTTGAGCAAAACTAGGATGTTTCATCACGTAACTATTGATAAATCTTTGAATTCAGTGCAATTAAGTGCATTTTTTCCCTATTTTAACCTGTTTCAGTTAACTAGTCTTATTTTGTATTATACATAAAATGCACTGATGTGAAGTCCCAAAGCAAGTAATAAATATTTGATTCAAGCAAAAACCAAATATTCTGATCGTTAATATAGGCAAAAGGGTGAGAGACTGGATCATAAATGGAAGAAAGGTTGAGATCCTCTAGGAAAAAAAGAATAAAATGTTAGGAAAATTCTGTCAAGACATTTCAATCTTCACAATGTGGTTTGGGGTTTTAAATTTTTCATTGTGCCAAATGCAATATTGAAATAATCACACTTAGATCTTCACCAACAATACAGAAGGAAGAGAGGGATGGATTATTATAGGGTTGACATTTGATATTCCAGTTTGAAGGCATAGTTGTTTTCATGTCTCTATGGTATTTTGGGGGGAGTAGCAGGTTTCTTCTCTATTTTTTCACAATAATATTTTAAAGAAAAACCCAGGTATAGGTTAAAAAAAAGTTTCCCATCTCTGACTTAGTGGCAAAGTCTGATGGAAGAATAATAAAGCTTTATTGCTTACACAGGAATTCTCTAGCGAACCTAATCAAATGCATTTCAAAGAATACTTTTACAAGCATTTTATGCTTACTATAAATCTGTGATATTGTTACAGTGCAACCTCAGTGCAGGAGCCTAGGATAAAGTTACCTCTACTATTTACTTGTTCCTCCATGTCTAATTGAAGTTCAGTTAAACATTCCCTTTAGAGCAAATTAGAGCATGAAACATTTCTGAGCGTTGGAAACTTTGACAGAAATCCTGTTATAGTTATGGACTGCATTATTAACAGAACTGTTCTTTTTTGTACAGAAACTGAAAACTCAGAGTATTGTTAGGTTCTTCATTAGCACAACAATAAGTGGGTAATCATTAATTCCTTGGGTATTCATTGGAACAATACTATTAATTATGATGAACAAATTCAAAATTATTTGGATGCAGTATAGAATTCTTTAGGAATCCGTGTCATTATGATCATAGAATCATAGGGCTGGAAGGGACCTCATAGGTCATCTAGTCCAACCCCCTGCCAGAGGCAGGACCACTCCCACTAAACCATCCCAGTCATGGTTTTGTCCAGTCGGGCCTTAAACATCTCTAAAGATGGAGTTCCACCACCTCCCTCGGCAGCTCATTCCAATGCTTCACCACTTGCCTAGTAAAAAAGTTTTTTCTAATATCCAGCCTCGACCTCCCTAACTGCAACTTGAGACCATTGCTCCTCGTTCTGTCCTCTGTTATTACTGAGAACAGTCGAGCGCCATCTTCCTTAGAGCATCCCTTCAAGTAGTTGAAGGTTGCTATCAAATCCCCCCTCAATCTTCTCTTCTGCAGACTAAATAAACCTAATGCTTTCATTCTTTCCTCATAGGGCATGTGCTCCAGGCCTTTAATGTCCTCTGATGTCCTCTGATGTCCTTTAATGTCCTCTTCAAAACTGCTGTCCTCTGATAGAGTGTGTATTTGCAGGAATACCCTTTGCACACCCTTACAGAAAAGAAAATGGGATCTTTTGCCAACTTCAAAATGGTATTTATATGCAGCATTATTGGTTTCTCATAACACAATGTTACGTGGCTTTCTCTACTGCATCACAATTGTAGTTAAAAATCATAGAACTGAAATGGGATGAGAGTAGTTAAAAATCACAGGGTACTATTTTGCTCTGTTATACCAGAGCAGTGGTTTTCAACCTATGATGTACGACCCCTTCAGAGGAACACCAAAGATTACAGGAGGCCAATGATGCTTCAGTAATATTGAGGTCATTTAGCTCTCATAGCTCCATGCTGGGCATAGCAGCCTTGAGCTCCACATTGGGAAAGTGAAGGAGCAGCCTCCTGGAGCTCCACGCTGGCCAGGTACAGCCCCTCCAAGCTCCTTACCAGTCAAAGCATAGAAGCAACACTGAGCTCTGCACTGGCCAGAGTGGAGGACCAGCCTCCCCCAAGCCAGGAACCGAGCCAAAGAAGACTAGCCCCATGGTGCTGGACTCCAGCAGCTGGAGGCCTGGAGCACCCTCAGCCAACCTGCTAGAGCCCTCCTCCATTACCATCAATCCATGATGAACTGGAAGACAGATGGCCACATGATGAGTGTGGTGGCAGCTGCATCATGGAAAGCTTAGCTTTTTCCTCACATTAAGAGTAATTTAATGTTATTAGTGTATGTGTTTACAGGGGTTATACATGTTTAGGACCCGTGACAAGGCTGGGTAGGTGGGAGGAGTGTTTTACCTAGTGTTAACTAGTGGGGCTTTCACTCAAAAAGGTTGTGAACTACTGCACCAGAGTAACCTCCATCAACACCAGTAGAGTTACTTTTTATCATCATCCATGCAACTGAGAACCTGGGCTTTTGATCACATATGGCATCAACTTCTGCCTTTAAGTTAAAATCAAGTAGTCTTCTTATAAGTGAGCCATGAGAAGTAATTCTTCCACCGGTTCTAATTCTTCAGAACCAGTAAAGCTTCAGCTGGAGTAATGTGTCCAGTTCTGGGCACCACATTCTGGGAAAAAAATGTGGACAAAGTCAAGAAAAAACATATAAGAGCGTAAAAATGGCTAAAGGTCTAGAAAACATGACCTATGAAGAACGACTGAAAAAAATGGCTTTGTTTAGTTAGGAGAAGAGAAGACTAGGGGCAGGGGGGATGACATGATAATGTTCAAATGCATAAAATGTTATAAAGAGGAGTGTGATCAGTTGTTCTTATCTGATGAGCACAGGACGAGAAGTAATGGGATTAAATTGCTCCAAGTGAAATTTAGGTTACATATTAGGAAAACTTTCCTAAGAATAAGGATACTTAAGTACTGAAACAAATTATATGGGAAGTTTGTAGAATCTCACTCATTGGAAGTTTTTGGGAACAGGAGACAAACTCCTATCGGGGATGGTCTAGATAATACATAGTCCTACCACATCACAAGACACTGGACTAAATGACATAATGTGGACCCTTCCAGCCTTACATTTCTCTGTTTTATTATTCATTGTAATTGTATAGCTAGAACAGAAGCCAGAATTCATGGGTGGTGCATACAAGAGCTTGGGGAGACTAAGACTTTCCAGAATAAAAAAGGCTGGCCATGCAGGGGGCAAATGATGGATGGGGGGACACTGCCTTTGGAGGAACACTGCCAGCCCACCACCTTTGCACCCTGGGAGCAGGAGCATTGGAAGCTCCCTAGAAGTGTAGAGTGGGGCTCACTGGCACCCACACTTTAGCCGCAACCCTGCTGTGTCCCACTCCCCATGGCCCCATCCCTACTCCATCTCTTGCCCAAGGCACCACCCACAACTCACTCTCACCTTGTATTTAGGCTTCTAGCATCTACACAAAGCGCTTAAAGTTACTGTTTAGCTGTTTGCTATTATGGGATGTAATTGAATCAGACCTCTCCCTGTCTTTCATGGTCTTAATTTCCACCATGGTTATGGGCCAAGATCCATCAAAGGGTGCATCTACACTGCAGTCTGGAGGTGTGATTTCAGTCCAAGAAGTCACACCTGTGATAGATTTGATCAAGCTTTGATCACATGTAACACATAGCAGTGGTACTTTGGTTTAGCCAGATCAAAACAAGCTTGAGTACGTCTATGTCTACATATGCCGCTGCAATCTTTCTCTGTACTGAACATGAGGTGTATTCGTTTCCTAAACACACCGGTTGGTTTGGTCACCAAACAAACGGCTGAGAAATAAACAGAGTTAGATTGACAGCTGTCATCCTGTATAATGGAATGGATATGAGAATTACAGATATCCAAAGTGTGACTAAACAGGTAATCAGCATTAAACTAAACCTAATCAGCATTAGGTTTGGATGTTCATGATGGACATTTCTAAGAGTAACAGAATGTAGAGTGCCTCATTATTTGGGGCTACTCTGGCTCCTCTCTCTTTAGTACCATTTTGAGCCATTTTTTCCCCTAAGCAAGGTAGACTGGAGAGTGAACTACCATTCTGTAAGCCACTACAGGTAAGAAAAGCTCTAAATGCTTTTGGAGATGCTAGCTATACTTTGCATTCAACAGGCATAAAAGTTCACTTTCATAGCCATATATTGAGTGATGATTACGCAACATATGCTATTCAAGGCTAGCTTTAATCTAACCCTTTTCATTTTGCTGTTTCCTAGACTTAGTGGGCCAGAACCTCAGCTTATGTAACCTGAAGTAGCTCTAGTGACTTCAGTGAAACTATCTTTATGTCAGCTGAGAGTCTGGCTCTCTGAATTCCTTGAACCGGGGGTGTCCAACCATTTTGGATGAAGGGCCACATTGCAATTCTTTTCTCACTCTGGGGCTGGGGAACATTTATTCTTTTAAAACATGCCTAGCCCCGCACAGCCCACACAAGTGTATGCAGTGGTTCTGCAGGCCAGATAAGAGCCTTTGGTGGGCTGGATTCTGCTCCATGGGCTGTATATTGGAAGCTACATACAGGTTATTTGGAAATATGCCTTTTTACTTTTCAGGGTGGGGGGGGGAGGAAAAGGGTTTGTTTGTTTATTTTCAGAAGCTTATTTTGTAATAAATTCATTATATCTCAACTTGGACGGAGCTTCAGTGGAGAAAAATAATTAATCATTAAATTAAAAAGGGAATGAGGCTTCAAAATCATTAGTTCTTAGCTTAGAGCCGGAAAGGGGTTGTTTCAAGTCTGTGATGCAGCATTAATTTCACTCTTATGTTATTTACTGAGGTTGCTTTTCCCCCTCCTATGCCAAGTTTAAATATCTTGGGTGATTGTTAGGGATGAGTCTACGTCTCTGCTAGTGGTGTCAGACATGTTCTGGCCAGACAAGAACGCAGAACCTGCATGGATTTTGGGGCATTCAGTTTATTGGTAGCAACTATGAAACTTATACAAAATTTGATCTTTATTTCTAGTATTTACTTTGGACACAGCCCTCTCTTCAGTGTCACTCCAGAGCAATGGTTCTGAACCTCTGGGTCACAGCATACTTGGTAGTGGGATGTATCTGTACAGGGGACACCAGCGCACCTTGCCCAGGATGAATCCAGCCATCTTCCTAGCTCTCTGCAACACACTTACTGGTGTGTGGCAACACAGTCTTGTGTCCTGACAGCAACTGAGAACTGCTGCTTTAGAAAGGTGCTTCCAGAAAAGGAGGAATCCCTTTAGCCTTTTCTATACAGAGTAATTGCAGAATCATAAAAGCAAGTCCAAGCATCTGTAATGCTTCCCAGATAACATTGCCAAAAAAAGCAGGGATGAAGAGAGACAGTAATAAAACCAGTTTAGAAGTGTATAGTAGTTCATATGTAAAAGTGATCGCAAACCATATCTTCAGGTGGTGTAAATCAGTGGAGCCCCATTGATTTCCAGGAAGTTATGGTGACTTACACTAGCTCTGGGCCAGCCTCTTTATTTATAACTTTATGATCCCCGCTTGCACGAAAATAGCTGTACATCATCAGTGCTAAATCTATGGTCATTTGCTTGTCCACTCCATAGAATACATTCAGGTGATCCATTGAACTGCCTTTTCTTCAATGGTAAAGCATTTTTCAGCCTTCAAGTAGTGACACTGTAGTCTAATCCAAGACTCAACAGTTTCCAGAATTCAAAGGTTTGACTGGCTCAAACAAAGGCAGTACTTCACATGGTTGCTTCAGTTGTGTTATTTTCAGAAATTTCTTGACAAATCATTTTGAAGATCAGAAAACTAAAAGTAGTAATAAATGAAGCTGATCAGAATTCTGAACCCCATGGCTTTGAGGGTCCAGTGCTCTGGACTAGCTCATACTCTATTTTCAATGGAGGAAAATTTTTTACATTTGTCAATTTTTGCTCCAAACTGAAACAAAACCCACATTTCAAAATATCAACATTTCCCATGAAATAGAATGACTTTTCTCTACTCAGCTCTGGAAATGAACACAAAGGAGGACAGACCCCAACTGCATCAGAACCTGGCAAGATTAGACCAATGGGAAGTTTCATATTAATTTGTGTCAAATCCTGCATCTGGAAAACAGTAAACAAACAGCCCAAATATGGGGCTGGTAACCACACACTGTATAATTGCATTGAAATGAAATTATGCTCACCTCTTCTACTGACCAGAGCTGTAATACTAACCTCACTTTGAACTGAGCGTTCATTGGCACAGGCAGGACGTGCGTTAAAATTGGAAAATTGAAGGGCCAATAAAAGGATATCTGTTTCAAGAAGTGATCCACAATTTAACACAGCTGAAAACCACTGTGATAAGCAATAAAAGCTGCCATAGCTTGGCCTGACATTAATGATAATACCTAAACTGACAAAACATAGGGTACAATGTGAGATGTCAACATAAAGGTTAGATGACTTCTGATTGTCCTCTCTGCAGGGCAGAACCATGGCTTCCAGTGTGTTGAAAGTCATTTTGAGTGCTTCTGTGCTAAAAATAAAACAAGAGTGAAATGGGGGAATTAACTATAGACTACTTCTGAAAAATAGCTCTCATCTTTAGACAGGTGAGTGTATCAGGCCTGAACCAAAGCCCAGTGAAGTCAAAGGAAAGTCTGTTGACTTCAGTGGATAGCAGGGCCATGAATCTGGAATAGTTAAGGCAGTAGCCAATCAGAGTTAAGGGATTTATGATACTCTCCTTTTTCAACTGTGATTATGTATCTTTTGTTCTGATGATAATAACTTGAGGTTGCTTTCTGCTACTTCAGAAATATCAGTAAACTGGCCTGATAGTTTCCTCTGCCTTTTATCTTAGGGGTGTTAGTTCAGAATGTGGCAATCATCTCTTACCCCTTGTCCCCAAGTCGTCGTCCCCCCCAAGTCCACACATTTAATATGTTAACTCATATTACCACAGTTTAGGTGGAGGCATTACACATTTGTTATACTTTGTCTTCTAACTATTAGATAGTAAATAGTATAGTTTTATTCATACTCATAGACCATTAGGGTCTGTAGGGACCTCAGGAAGTCATCTAGTCCAAATCTCTTGCTCAAGGCAGGACCAATCCCAACTAAATCATCCTAGCCAATACTTTGTCAATCCAGGCCTTAAAAAACCTCTAAGGATGAAGAGTCTACCATCTGCCTAGATAACTCAGTTCAGTTTTTCACACTTGTATAATTAAATGGCTTGCTTTAAAAAAAACAAAGGCCAAGATTTTCAAATGTTACTAATGATTTTAAATGCTTCTATTTTTGGTTGCCCAAAGTGAGCCATCCTTTAAAGTGCCTAATTTTCAGATAGTGCTGAGTTCCTCCATACCCCTTTACCCCCTGAAAATCAGAGTCCTTTAATGTGCCCCACCCAAAAATGTGGGGCACTGAAAATAAGCCATCTTTTTGGGGAAAAAAAAAAGTCTTGACCTTATGTATTTTTTCAGAGAGAAAAATTAAATGAAATTTTGGTTCCCAAGCACCCATGTGATGCTACTTTCTTTGGTGGTTGTGCCTGATAATTCACTCAGAATTCCCATCAGCATGTTTCCTAAAGCCCATTTTAAAACAGAGTTTGAACCTTTTGTTGTTGGAGAGACTGATCATGAATATAAAAATCCATACTTTTGTTTTCCATAGGTTCCTGTCTTAAACACAATGCAGTATTTGTATTACCATTTTAAAAACGCAGAATGTCCTTTTTATCTACTCAAATATGAGTCCAAATTGAAAACTTATCTTTTAAGTTTAAACAGAAAAAACCTTAAAACAATGGTTTGTTTTTGAAGAGCATGTTTAGTCCAAGCTGCATCAATTTCAAAGACACACAGAACTGACAAGTCAAGATGAAGCTGTGGGTTGCTAAGCAAGTCAACATTGTGCTTGGGGGACTTCAGTCTTTTAAGAGGTCCAATGTTTGTAATTCTTGAGGGAGTTGCATAAATATTTTATATTGCATTGTTTTTGCACAGAGAGAGAGAGAGCGCACGCGTGTGCGCGCCTATCATTTCAGGATCTCAAAGTAGTGAATAAATTAAGCTTTAAAAACACTGTGTAGGAAGGGCATCTATGGGGTTGCATTTATTGCATACTATGATGGGATCCCCTCCTGGAGTACAACCTGGAAGTCTGGGCCCATTGGGCCCCTTTCATCTCCAGCCTGGACTGTCTCAAACAAAGCTATGACAGGGACAAGCAGCAAAACTCTTCCAGGCACTAAGATCATTCAAATATCATCATACAGAGCCCTACACCCATCTACATTGCAAGACTGCTCCCTGGGCCACTCATGAATCAAAGAATGAGGCACTTGTCAGGCACCTCAGTCTCCCATCTTGCACCCCAGAAATGAACTGAACTCCAAACTCCCTTGAACAGTTCAAGCTCACTTATTAATTTGCCATTTTGTCAAATGAAAGTGGACATGCCTTTGTAATCAGAACTGAGATTCCCCAAGCACTTCAACCCCCGCCCCAAAATTAAAAAAAACAGATTAACTACAGATAGATTTTAAGTGATCATAGGTAGCAGGTACAGAGTTTATAGTTGACTATATAAGTAGTAAGAATAAACAGTCTAAATTCCACAGACTAAACAAGATTTGGATCACACTGATTCCTCACCCTCAAATATTACAGGCAGCTCACAACTCTCAGTAAACTGCATGTATTAGGTCCCAGCCTGGGACCCATCTCCCCAATTCAAAGGCTTTGTTGTCCAGATCAGTAGTTCTCAAACTTTTGTAGGTCACAACACAGTTGGTGGCATATTGCAATTATGCAGGACACACCAGCCCACCTTCCCTAAGCCAAATCCAGCCATCTCTCCAGCTCTCCACGACACTTACCACTGTCTGGCAATACAGTAATAGATCCTGATACAGTGCTTGAAAACTATTGGTCCAGATGGTCTTCCAAGTGTTGAGATGCGGGAGGGAAGAGATGTCACTGTCCCTGTTTTATACTTTCTTCCAGTTGCTAGAATGACCTTTGCTGTGCCAAGAGGCATTAGACTGCCTCGTTGCATATACTGTCTCTCAGAAATCTCTGGGAGACTGGATTCTTCTTGATTGGCTCTCAGCACCTGTCCGGCCAATGATGGTTGCTCTTTTGTTTCAAATGAAAGGTGGGCTGTGGATGTCTCCCTACATATTTCAATAACACCAACTCATGGTATGTCTAGACTGACTGTGGCAAGTTTACTGCCATTAGCTCAGCATTCCAGGAGTGGTTCACAGCAAGTCTGAACTCACTGCACCACTCCCAGAAGTCAGCCCTGGAAGGCCTGGGGGCCTCGGTGCATAGGCTAAAGCCGACCCCAAGGGATTTACTGTCAGCTTTTCCTGGATGCGTACTGGTGGCTTACAAAGTTGCTGTCAGATACACAAGGCATTTTATGTTCCTTGCGTAACTGGTGGTCAGCTGCCACCGAAAAGCCCTCAAGTATAGACTCGGGCCCAGACTCTAAGGTCAGAAGAGACCAGTAAGATCATTTAGTCTCACCTCCTCATAATGCAGGCCTCAAAAAACCTCCCCCTCCTCCCACTCCAGCTATAAACCTCTAACCTATGACCAAGTTTAAGTCTTCAAATCATGATTTAAGAACTTTAAGATACAGAGAATTCACCAGCAGGTGAGTCATGCCGCATGCTTCATGACTTCACATACAATGATAATATAGCCTGTTCAACAGAGCATTATTTTCAATAGATCATGATGTCCCAGATGATACCTCACAAGGCATACTTTATATGAAACATATCATAATCACATCACGGTGATGAATATGGGAGTTCAGGTTCCTAGTTTCAGGTACAGTGTGTCACACACACATTTCATAAGTTATTTACTATGGAGATAAGCAAAATAACTTGTAACATGCAAGTTGTAAATGCTGCTGCTACTGTAGTCTCAAAGGTTAAAATTGCTTTAGACTCCAATAAGACCAGAATTGGCCCAAAATGAGAACAATATTCACCTTTCATCTACATTCATGAAGTATCATACCTCATGAGCATACAGCTTTAACTAGACTGACACAGCTACCCCTTTGGAACTTATAAACTAGTGGTCCTCCAACTATAATTTGCATTTGCTACTTGGTAACACATTAATGATGTTATATGTTACAATAACTTGTGGCCATCTAACTATGCTGTTTTAGGACATTGCATTGGCTAATTGATAATGCAGTGCAGTGAGAGTGTAGCTGTCCATGGTCACCCTAATGCAGAGAGAACTCCAAGTATGTTTAAAAATTTCAGGTAGGTTCTTACTGAAACTTGCTAATTCTTTCAATTTGCTATTTAAATAAAAAGTTTCTAATATTAAACATTTAAGATATTTTTTCTTGGTTTCTGAAACCATTTGAGACAAATTTCCACCATGACATGATTAATGCACCTTAATTCTCAGCACATTTCTGAAGATTAAGGCACAGGACATGGAATCATGGATCGATCTGGAGTCTATCCTCATTAATTCCACTTTTTTTTAAGCCACTCCAGGCACGTTACTTTGCAGCACATATCACACTATGCACTAGCAGTTGCTCAGAGTTGAGGCCTCTATGGGTAAGTTTCCTCAGCTATAAAATGGAAATAATGATACATCATAGAGGCATTTGCAGTACTCAACCCATCTAGAGGGCACCTCCTGCTGGTGTTATTGGGGAATGCTCAAATAGTCCACTCTGGTGGTCTGTGCTCCACCTCTTTGCCATACCAGACTCTGCTCCTGAGTCCTTCCTTGGGTCTTAGCCTTCTGGCCCAGCCCACGAGTCTAACCCTTCCACGGTAGAGTCCATCTCACCCTGGTTCCAGCCACTAGTTAGACCAGTCAATGACCAGCAAGCCTGTACCACTCCCAGCACCCATGCTGCTCCTGGCACACTGGGGGAGCAGGCAGGGCCACCCACTTCTCCAGGCCCCAGTCCAAGGACCCTAAGTGCTTCCACTGAGGCCTCTGCCTCTTTGCACAGGCATGTCAACTCCATGGGCCACTTCCCCACAGCCCCCAGTCACCTAAAGTCTTTCACCACTGGAGCCCAGCTGCTGTTCTTTCCTGGCTCCTCAGCCCAGACCACTGCTCCAGCCCCTGCCACCATCTGGCTCTGGCCTGGTGCTCTGAAATCCCAACCACCATCCTTTCAATCCTCCGTACCATGGCTTTGTGCCTTCACCCCTTTCTGGCTCTAGCTAACCCAGCACCGGGCAGCTCATTGTGGGTGCAATGTGAGCTCTCCAGGGTGCTAGCTTCCTTAGCCAACCAAAAGGAGGAAGGAAGAACCTTCTCCCCTGGGCTTCCCATGCCAACTGACTGAACTAGCACTGCTCCTCCCTCTTAATATGGGGCTCCTGCCCTATGATTGGCTCAGCAGCCCAATCACCCTATTGGCTGCTGCACCCAGGCCCAGTTAACCCCTGCAGTACCATAGCAGAGCAACTGTACCGCTACACCTCACATATGCTGTTTGTAAGGTGATTTGATACCTTCGCTAGAAGCAGCTATATAATTGCAAATTCTTAATAACAGCAATGATAAAGTGCATAATATAGGATATGATTAGAACTGTTTGTGGAAATGCAAAATATTTCCCATATACAACATAATTAGAACTATAACTGTTCCTTTTAGATGGTCATAATTATCACTGCAACATACATCAACGCACATTTTTGCATTTCACCTTTCCAAAAGAGGAATTAAAATAAGGTCTGATTGGAATTTTTCTGTCAAAATTATTATTTTATGGGAAATTGAATTTTTTAATAAATGACAATTTTTGTGCACAATGTCTGCTTTCTGTGCAAAATTTTTACTCCAATGAAAATCCTAACTCCTGGAAAATGAAAAAGTTATTGTTTTCTGTAAAATCTGCCTGTTTTCAGCTGAAAGTTTTGGGGTTTCTGTTCTCTGATGAATAGTCAAAATTGTACAGAAAAAAACCCCAGTCAACTGACTAAATTTAAGATATTAATTCTTCTGTTCATTTCCATATTCTTTGTCTCTGACTGTAGGATTTACTATAATTCCTTCCTCATTTTGGACCCTCTAACACTGTAATTCTCAAACTTTTTAAATGGTGCCCCCCATGAAATTTGGGGTAATCCTCCCCCTGCCCGAGTTCCAGCAGCATGTTTGATACCACTCATCTTTAAAAGTGTCCCTTGATTTTAAACGTTTTATGCAGATAATGTGAAAAATTCCACCATTGCGGCTAATACAGTGTGTTACCTAGAATTAGTGAAAGGAACAGTCACTTAAAAAAAGACCCACTTTTTCCCTCATTTTTCAAGGTAATTCCTTCCCTTTTGTCACTCCAGATTCAAATGCATAGCAGAGATTAGTCACAGCTTCAGTCACTGTAAAGAATTCATTTAAAATCAAGGGGCAGTTTTAAAGATGAGTCGTATCAACTGAAAACAATAATTCCTCCATCTTTCAAATCTCCATGCAGAGATGAAGTTGCAAAAACTCCATTTAACATCAGCAGGAGTTGCACAACTAAAGCCTTTCCGATTGCTTTGAAAATGAGAGGGGAAGTGGCATCTTGGTGAGAGGCTGAAATTATCATCTATGCCTGCAGAACTTCGTCGATTCAGACGGTCAAAAAGGCAGAGACGCTCAGCAAAATCCATAAAGTTCACTTGACATTTGGGTACTGGGGGGGAATTTCAAAGATTAGGAACTGTATTTCCAGCTGTAAAGGGGAAGACAAGTGGCACTGTGAACAGAAGGAAATCCCATCAGAACAAAAGATTGCTATGGCAACTCATTTACTCTTTTATCTGTGCTGACTGAGAGACAATTCCTTCATGTTGCTCCCTTGAGAGAAAAATACTGAAAATGAGACTATATTCCACATTTTACTAATATATATTATAGTGAGGTTTCGACAACAAAAATGTAATTTAAAAGAACAGTCAATGCTTCCATGTATATTAGGATTATCCAACCCAGCTTGTCAAGCTTTCATCAGAAGACAGGAAATCTATCACCATATGGGATTGTCTGTCAGGGGCTACTGAAGGCTGCTGACTATTCATTTCAGACCCTTTCTTTTAAGGGGAAACTTCACTCCACCCCTCCACCAAAAAAAGAAAAAAACAAACAAAACTACAGCACCTGAGAGAGTCAGAAGGGACTGAACTGACAGTCCTTTTAAGACAGCACGTCTTTCTTCTAGTTTCTCTCCGTTGTTCGTTCACACTGTTCTTTCTTGCTTCCTCCCCCCCTTTCTGTCTTTGTATGGTGTGTCCTATGGCCCCTATCCTACAAAAGGATTCATATAACTGAGCCCATATTCCCTCATAGAGTCTACACAGGAGTAGGGGAGCACCTGTGCAGAGCTTTTCAGTGTCAGGCTCTTGGATCATAAACTCTTTGGGTCGGGAAACTTGTATTAAGTGTCTGTCACATTTTTGGCACCCTGTTAGTGCTCTCCAGATAAATAACAATAATAAATAATTGAAATGCCTGCCTGTCAGCTTTGTCTTACTTCCTACCTTGCCTCTGTTGCCTGCTGGCTTGCTTGCTTGATGTATGTAGATAAATTTCTATCATGCAGCCCACGTACTATAATCAGTACACATGCATTCAAATACTGAATCATAGTTTTAATTACATTTTTCTGTACATGTTTAATTGTCTTACGTGGTTTAAAAACATGCTGTCATATAACAAAAGTAATTTTTAGGTATTCAAATAAATTATAACTATTTGAGAATGAAAAAGTGAAGTTTTGTGTGTCACTGCGGCGTTAATGCTGGCTCCAAGCTACCTTACATGAGATGTATAAGGTCTCCAGTCCTAAAGCTGCATCATTAAAAAGCTGCAGTTCTGATAACAGAGTACTGAATCAGATGGTATGAACTGGAAATGTACAGATCCCTTCAAATTGCTAATAGGAAGGGACAGGACATGCTTCCAACTCTCACGTCTTGTTAAGCAATCGGTTCCAGTAAAAACATTCTGCACAATCAATTTGCAAAGAGATCTTACACCTGTGTGAAGTTTAATCCTGAAAACAATTTAGCTGTAAGAAAACCTATAAATCTTGATGTTTGGGATTGAGTTATGAAATATAAAGGATCCACCACCTTATCTCTGCAGGTTTTCAGTAGATGAAACAGGAGTTACAAGGCCAGAGAAATCATTTTGTTACTAAAGTAGAGTGAGCTATATTTTGGCTAGCCGTTGCTTCCAAATGCTTTATATAAGACAGGGGTCAGCAACCCAAAAGATAAGAAGAGCCATTTTAAAAAAATTCCTTCAATAAACAAGCGTTTTGAGAGCCGTAGGGGATGTAGCCTCTGGGTGAGGAGAGCTGGGAGGTGGGCCAGGGCACTTGCAGCAGGGTCCCCTAGCTGGAGGTACAGGGGCAGAACCAGGAGCAGGCCCTGCAGGGTTCCTTGGAGGCTGGGAGAAACCTGGAGTGGGCCACCTGCATGGTCCCCAGGTGCTAAGGAGAAGGGAACCAGAGCAAGGCGCTGGCCACCTGCAGGGCACCTGGTGGAGGGAGGAGTGGAGCCCAGAGCCCCAAGGGGGCATTCAAAGAGCTGCATGCAGCTCCGGAGCTACAGGCTGTAGACCTCTGCCATAAGAGCTGTAGGCCTAAGGGACTGCTGTGTTGCAATTGTTCATTCTATCCCATTTGTGACTCAGGGTTTCTACAATGAGAAGCACACTTGAGTGGGCTGAATTTAGGGTCTGGAGGTATAGTTATAGGCAGTCTTAACTATGGGCAGGGTGGGCCAGTGCCCCGGGACCTGTACTGGGGGAGAGCCCTGCACCACTGGCTGGCTGGGTGGAGGCAGAGGACCAGCCGCAAGGCCAGGGGCAGGTGCAGCCCAGGAAGAGGTGGGAGGGCCACCAGCAGCAAGACCCAGTGGGATGCGCGAACAGGCAACCAGTGGCAAGACCAGGGGGGAAACACAGGAAGGCTGCTGGCAGTGAGGCTGGAGTAGAGGCACTGCCAGTGAGGAAGAGGTGGGGCCCTGTGGGGTTGGGGTTGCAAAAGTCAATAATGGGTCCCTGGAGGGGAGAGTCCCATCCTTGACTTTTTGTCCAGGGACCCAGTTTCACTAAGACCACCCCCTGAGTACAGTCTGTAACTTTTGGTGCACACATCTTCTGACTCAGTGAGATGCCATGCCCATCCCTACATCCAATGTTGATGGTAGATGTAGTCTGAAAGCAGGAGCTGTGTGTGAAGTTGTGCCTTTTCAACACCCAAAGGACAGTTTTTAACTAATCTACTGTATTTTTGTGTGCCTTCTCTGGGGGCAATGTGGTGTAAAAAATTTTGTGGAGTGACAGCAAGTGGCCAATATCTTTAAATGTTTAGAGGTTTTAAAGAAAACTCTTTTCCAGTCTGCAATTCAATACATGATTTCTATCAAAGCACAGCTCGGAGAGGAAGATGATGCTCATATTCACAAGGAAGAATCCATGAAAATACATCAGGAAGTGGAAATTACACTCAAATATGCTATTTACAAGCCCCCTTCTGCACCAGTGAAGTTATGAGTTCTACCTCTATGTTAGAATATAGAGCCCTCCATGTTTAATTGAATTTTAAAGATAAAACAGTTGAGAGTATTCAATGTTCTGATGAGCCATTTTACTGATAATTTCTTAAGAATGTGGCTGTACTGAGAAGCAAACTGTACTGGAAAATTAGAAGGGATGAGAAGGGCTCAGGGAAAAAGAAAATTCACAAAGATTAATTAGGGATCCTATAGTTCAGTGAATATCTATACCTTTTAGAACTCGTAGATAAATCAACAGAGAAAAATGGCAAATGTGACTGACCAGTGCTATGCAAGAACTGATCTAGGAAAAGCAAAGGATGTCCAAAACACATAAAATGCTGTCTGCTGAAAAGGTTGCTTTGTGCATTCATTACTGAAATTTTAGCAGCACAGGTTCTGACACATATCCATTGAGTTCAATAGAAACTTAACTGCTAAAATCTACAAGCTATGCTACTATGGATCCAGCACTCTATAGCTCTAATTCAGAGCTCGTGCTCCAGGAGAAAACAACATGATGTCAGCCTAAGGAAAAGCAGGATACATGCCACTGAGTAGAGGCCAAGATTGAAAATGAGTCAAGAACTACACAATACAAGTTTCAAACCCAATCAACAGAATAAATATATAGGGACAGATTCCACCATTGGCTTTCACTTTGAGTAGTATGTGATTCTGTATCCATATATTGAGTAGTATGTGATCAGGGTTTAAATTGTACTGGCTTTCACATGTGTGAGGAGCCAGCATGGAAAATCAAAATTACTTAGAAAGTTGGTAGAAGCAGAACAGGCAAAATGTTGTCAGATCATCTACAAAACAGACTAAACAGCCAGGAGCTGAAATGAAATACCCAAGAAGAGGAACAGCTATCTCCTCCTATGCAAAAGGAAAAGTCCTTGTAGTTTAAAAGTAGGCTAATGTGACACACTTCTAAAAGAAATCAAGGAGAGATAAAATAATCTTTAAAAGATACAAGTGAAACCTCATGGTTCTACTACCCTGATCAAATTCTGGCAAATGGAGAAAAGCTGATATCAAAGCATCCTTATTAAGAGCGAGGATGGGGGTAAGATGATGGTAGAGTCGATACAAACCATTGTCTCTCTTCCTCACTGATGTCAGCACATGTGGATTTGACCCACTGCTCAGCCCTAAACATGCCCAAAATCCCATTATACGGAGACTCACTATCAGCTTTTGCCAACAACCACTTATTACAAGGAACGACACACAATTTTTCATGCCTGTACAATGAGATCAGGATTTGTTGATTGCTTCACAAGACAGCCAGAAATCTCATGTGAATGCGAGTGATTAATAACAATAAAATACGAGATGGGTGTGGGGTGGAGGCACTAACAAAAAGGTCCCTTATTTTTGAAATATCATGTTAGCAATGCTACTGAAGTCTTATACATGGTGGCACAGGAGAAGAAATCCATCTCTGTATTTGCCATTACTTTAAACACCAGCCAGGGATATGCTTTGGTCTTCTACTTTACCCTGATGTAACTTCATTAAAAAGCTTAAGATTTACCTCTCTGCTTTGTAGAGCCTGCACATTCTAGCAAGTATAACTTTGTTATCCTTTACTTTGTCCCAGTGGAATAGCTGCAGTTTAGAGGCTGCTACCATTTTTATAATAAACGCTTTTGCAGATATTAAAAACTTAAGTTCATTCTGAAGCCCTTTGTATCTTGGCCCATGGGAATATTTTAAAACCATTTTTCCATTAAAAAATTCCTTCTGACTGTTTTAAAATTACTGAAGGGTAAACAGAAGGAAAAAAGTACATGACGGGTGCTTGCTTTCTTTATTTTTGGCACTCAAAAAGTGTTTCCAAAGGCAATTGAGTAGTTATTTTCTCTATAATGCTCTACATTGTTGTTATATTTGGAAATACATAAGTCAATAAATGAAGCAGCCAACTTAAAACCGTTTGAAAAATTGCTATTGCACTTGAAGTAATCGTTTCTAATTTTTAACTAGTGGGAAAAATTACTCAAAACTCAATAGTTTGATATTCCTCATGGAAAAGTCAAATAAAAATGAACAGAAAATTATATCCCTTTTATAGAATCCTATGGGATGAGTTAAAAACACCACCATAACCACCACATACTAAAGGAAGAAAATCATTCTCTATCATATTTTATAGATCCATAGAATAGTTTGTATACAGCTCTATTGCATTTGTATAGAACTCAACTCTATAGCAAATTAGCCTCAATTCCATGCCTGGATTCTGCAGCACTAAATTGGAGCAGATTGGAAACTCCACAGCAGCTTGGAAATAGTGAATTTAACATAACAATTGAAGCATATTATTGATTTTCATCAAAATGAATCAGTTGTATTACAGGAGCACCCAGAAGTCTCAGCTGAGCTCCCAACCCCATTGTTCCAGACACTGCACATACACATAGTGAGACAATCACTACCTTCTGAAATTATACTAGAAACAGATAAAGGAGAAGGGTTATATGGATACAGAAGCACAGAAAGTTTAAGTAATTTTCATATGGTGTCTCCAAGCACCAGCAACAGAGTTGGGAATTGAACCACTTCTCCCAAGGCTCAGTTTAGGGACAAGGCTTTCTGTCCATTTAACCAGCATACTATTTGCTGGACTCTATTTCTTTTTATTGTAAATAGATTGTATTTTATATGGTCCCTATATTATCCCTTTTCAATATGTCAGCCATTTGTATCTTGACAACATCTGTATCTTGACAACATCTGTATCACTGCAGTTGCTGTGGGAAACTGGAGGTTTTGGCATCAGGGAAGGCAATGGGTCAGGTTTCTGACACCTGGGGATGGGTTGGAGGCAGCTGGAGACCATGTGCTAAGCACATGAGCTAGCTTTTCCTGCTAACATGATCAGCAGTGGAATGTTTAACAAGCTTGACATTGAAATTTTTGTTTTTCATTTTCAGATTATTAGCCAGTAACAATGGGTTTCTTCTATTCTTTCAGAGAAACATACATTGAACTGAAATCCTGATCCCGAGCACTCACAAACTCTGGGGACAGACAGGGTTTGAGTTTATTCTAGAGGTCTGAACTCAGTACTCGGCAAACCAGAAACACCAAATCCAAATGCCACTGAGAGTTATGAAATCTGGATCCAATTTTTGTGGCTCAGGCTAGTCCTTAGTTGGGATGCTTCTTCAAACAAATTGACTGAAGTATAGCAGAATTACTGCAAACCATTCTGACACAGAAATCTTGTAAGAACTGATTTTCATAAGACTTCAGTATTTCTGCTCACCCATATAGATCGGAAATCTGTGAAGAGCAGCTTTTTTGCCTGGTATTCCTGCTTCTGCCCAAAACTGGATATGCCCAAAACACAGTCAAACAGAAGCTAACTAGGAATGGTTGCACCTTAAATAAATTCTAATGTTGATTTGAATTTTGGGTCAAAGTTCAGATCAATTTTTATTTTGTCATGGTCAGGCCATCTGTTTCTCCCATTAGTTAACTGAATAGTGTTTATGAGCAGTTAGTAGGCTGAAAAGAAAGTCTTCATTTTAGTATATATATTTAAGATATCTGGGTGAAATTCACTGAATGAAATATAATTTATGTTTGCTATGTATATTATTCTATCCATCTTGCTTGTTTAATGTTCATGAAGTAAGAATTTCTCAGACTCATAAAATCAAAGGAAATCATTCTCAGCATAAGATAATGAAATGACAATTTCCCCTTCGGCATTACAAGCTCCTGCATCTCCTGGAGCTGGTAAAGTAGGTGATGTGACAGTGTGGCCTAGTCAACAGTGAACATGACTCAAGAGACTTGGATCTAGTCTTAGCTCAGGCTCTAGTCTGCAGGGTGACCTAGAGCATGTCAGCCCTATGTGCTTCAGTTTCTCCATTTGTAACAATGGGGATGTTGCCAATGCCCTCTGTAAAAGCCTCTGAGATCTACTGATGAAAAGCACCATATAAAAGCTGGAGAGTTACTCTTATTATCTGAAAGAGGTATTCCAAGCTAACCTACCATCAGAAGACGATCCAATCCTCTGCATTGTAAAGAGACTTTTTCCGTTAGGGACTGCAGGGGTAAAATCAGAAAGGCCAAAGGACAAATGGAGTTGCGGCAAGTGAGGGATGTAAAGGATAACAAGAAGGGGTTTTACAAGTATGTTAATAACAAGAAGAGGATCAGGGATGGTGCAGGTCCCTTGCTGAATGGGGCAGGCATCCTCGTGATGGAGGATGAGGGAAAAGCTGAAGTGCTCAATGCTTTTTTTGCTTCAGTTTTCACAGGCAGGGTCAGCTCCCAGCCCCCTACCATGGGTATGGCAGATTGGAGAGAAGAAGAGAGGCCCTTGGTGACGGAAAGTCAGGTTAGGGACTGCTTAAAGAAGCTAGATGTGTACAAGTCCATGGGGCCGGACGAACTGCATCCAAGGGTGCTAAGGGAATTGGCCGATGAGATAGCAGCACCACTGGCTATTATCTTTCAAAACTCATGGAGAACAGGGGAGGTGCCAGAGGATTGGATAAAAGCAAATGTAGTGCCTATTTTCAAGAAAGGGAAAAAGGAGGATCCAGGGAATTACAGACCAGTAAGCCTCACCTCAATCCCTGGAAAAATTATGGAGCAGGTTCTCAAAGAAGCCATCATAAAACACTTAGAAGAAAATAAAGTGATCAGGAACAGTCAGCATGGATTTACCAAGGGTAAATCATGCCTCACCAATCTCATTTCCTTCTATGATCAGATGACTGGTTTTCTGGGTGCAGGAAGAACCGTTGATGTGATATACTTTGATTTTAGCAAGGCTTTTGATACAGTTTCCCACAGCATTCTCATTGGCAAATTAAGGACGTATGGATTGGATAGGTGGACTATAAGGTGGATAGAAAACTGGCTAGATCAACGGTTTCAGGGTGTAGGAATCAATGGTTCCATGTCTAGCTGGCAACCAGTAACGAGTGGTGTGCCCCAGGGGTCGGTCCTGGGGCCGGTTCTGTTCAACATTTTCATCAATGATCTGGATGATGGAATAGACTGCACTCTCAGTAAGTTTGCGGATGACACCAAGCTGGGGGGACCAGTAGACACGTTGGAGGGCAAGGACAGGATTCAGGGAGACCTAGATAAATTGGAACAGTGGGCCAATAGAAATCTTATGAGGTTCAATAAGGACAGGTGTAAAATCTTGCACGTGGGACGAAAAAACCCCATGCACCGCTACAGGCTGGGAAACATTCAGCTAAGTAGCAGCAGTGTAGAAAAGGACCTGGGTGTCATGGTGGATGGGAAGCTGGATATGAGTCAGCAGTGTGCTCTTGCTGCCAAAAAGGCCAATGGCATACTGGGCTGCACCAAAAGAAGTATTACCAGCAGATCAAGGGATGTGATCCTTCCCCTTTATTCTGCACTGGTGAGGCCACATCTAGAATACTGTGTTCAGTTTTGGGCTCCCCACTACAAAAAGGACAGGGACATGCTAGAGAGAGTTCAGAGGAGGGCAACCAAAATGATTAAAGGGCTGGAGCACAAGCCCTATGAGGAAAGACTGAAAGCATTAGGCTTATTTAGTCTGCAGAAGAGAAGATTGAGGGGGGATTTGATAGTAGCCTTGAAGGGATGCTCTAAGGAAGATGGAGCTCAACTGTTCTCGGTAATAACAGAGGACAGAACGAGGAGCAATGGTCTCAAGTTGCAGTTAGGGAGGTCGAGGCTGGATATTAGAAAAAACTTGTTTACTAGGTGAGTGGTGAAGCATTGGAATGAGCTGCCGAGGGAGGTGGTGGAGTCTCCATCTTTGGAGGTGTTTAAGGCCCAACTGGACAAAACCATGACTGGGATGGTTTAGTGGGAGTGGTCCTGCCTCTGGCAGGGGGTTGGACTAGATGACCTATGAGGTCCCTTCCAACCCTAGGATTCTATGATTCTATGTTGTGCAGATTGCTACAGCTCTGCTTTATTCATAATGCATGGCAAATGTCAAAATTTTTACTGTCTAATGGACAGATGACCAGGCTTGCGTGCCTGACCATAGGGTAGATCACTGATTAAGGGAAGATTAGTGAACAAGGTGAAGAGTAGAGATACTGGTAAGTAACTTAAATAATTCATCTGCTCGTCTGTTTCTAAAGGTTTATTATAAAATTATCAGAATACTAACTTACACAGTTATTGTAGGATTTAAATAAAAGATGACAACATATAAAACCCATGCTTCAAAATATATAGTTGAAAAAAAATTTCCCCATGGGAAACTGAGCCCATAATAGTCTGCTATAAGGTTTCTTGCACTTTCATAGGAAGCATCTACTTCTAGCCCCTGTCAAATGCAAGGTACTAGATGGACCCATTGGTCTGTCTTTGTGTGGTAATTCCCATGGTGTAATGTTTTAGACTGTACTACTTTTGATAAAGAAGGCAATTGCACAGCTTTGTAGGGACTCTGTTACTGGTTTTATAAGTTGCTTTAAATAGTTGCTAAGCAACTGGTGTTGCAGACTTGCTCAGTTCTGGTGAGCTATTATTTTCTCTCACTTCATAGTGGGCCAATATTAAGGCTGCTGAGCATGCTCAAGTCCCACTGAATTCAATGATTATAGGATGTGTAAAGTAGCTCTTGGGGGCACTCTCTTTTCACAGGTAACTTGTATTCATTGCAATATTCCCCAGAAGCAAAAAATTTAGTACAAACAAACCACAAATGTTTTCTGTTATGTCTCCTGGGACTTCTAATTTACTTGGTAAACTGCTTTCAAAATATCACAGAATATTGACTATTTTCCTGTCAAGTAAGGATTGGAGGTATTTGCAAGCTTTTGAGCCACACCAAGAGAACTTGATTCCTAGGCAAAGTTGTTCTGCTTATTCAGAAATAAGTAAGCTATCCTCATGTAGCATCACCCAGTGCTGATCCTTGTCTTCTCAATGGATAATTTATAGCAGCCATGGCCAAAAAGTCAGTTCATTTTTTTGCTAATTCATGGGTTTCATTTGGCCCAGACTGAAGAAAGTTTGCTAAGTTTCAATCCAGGCTTTCATAAAGTTTGTGAGGGCTTTGGTACGGTCTGTACATCAGGCCTTTTTAGCTTAAAAGAGTAATAGACTCATCACCCTACCCTGCTCTTCACATGGAGTTTATGTTCTCCCTCTCTAGTTTAAAGATCCTAATCTTCGAGATGTCCTAAATTTATTTATTCTCTTTAAAGAAGGGCAAGGAGAAAGAGATATGTTTTGGTAGTCTGATTACAGGACAGCAATCCAGGAAGTTCAGAATACCGATAGAAGTTCTGATCTTGATCTCAATAGATCTATTCAAGTTGCTTAGGGCCAAATTTTTAATATTCGGTTCTAATCTTAAGCACCTTGTAGCCTGATTTTCAAAGCTCCTGATGATCTGTATCTCTCATTGACTTCCTTGGGGACAGAGGCTGCAGACGACCTCTGGAAATTAGGCTCCTGATATCTAAAATTAGAGGCCACATCTCTATTTTTGAACCTGAAAGATAATTATAGATAATGATATTTCTCTGTCTTCAGTGGGTGCTGGAAGGGTTCCATACTTAATGTCTTCCAAGTGCTTTGCACGTAAAGAACCCTCTATAAATGCTGAGCATTATTAAGAGAAGAGACGTGATATTAATTTACACCCTAACACTGTATGCCTTGGGAGAGAACTGTAGTGTTTTCAAGTCATGAGGATGATTCATGGAACCCTGCGTCTCACTTAGCTCATGTTCTGACAGAGTTCAGAATTTTTCATGACCACCGAGCTTCTGTTCTGTTCAATTGTATATTCCAGAAATTGGCTGTGCAGGAGCAAAAGAAATGAATCTTCTGCCAAATGTTTGCTGAAAATGATTACATCAGTTAGAAGGAAATACAGCCTCAGGTGCTGATATTTGTTTCACAATGATGCTACAAAGAGCTTGAGACAAACTAGACAGATCTAAGTACTTCCCACTAAGGTCTCCAACTGTTAATTACATCCATGTCTTCAGCTACATAGTGATGAGCATTCATCATGTGAGTAAGCTGAAGATGGATCAAATTGGATTGCTCATAAAAGGCTGTGCTGTGGGTGTACTTCCCAGGGGCTTAAGTAGAGCTGGCCTTTTGCAATCTTGCCTCTGATACAGTGTGATAGTGATGCCTTACTTAAAGGAGAGTGGCTGTTAAATTTCAGTTGGAAGTGTTAGCTTTTAAAAATTCATCATTTGCCAAGTTATTACACAATGTCTGACGCATCTCAATGATTTCCTGTTTTAATGTGGGAGGAAAATGGTGGCCCTATATCTTAGTGACCACTGTAAGATAATGATGGCAAACAGTGGTTTTAATTATGACCGCTGTGCACATAAAACATTTGAGTTAGCACTGAGGATCATTGGCAGAGCTGCATGAGGAAAACATTGCGGTGCCCACTCCCATTATCCTTCGCTCAAAGTAGTCCATTACTACCTATTGTACTTTGATGAGAAATAAATTGACTTACTTGCTTCTCTTTTTTTAAAGGATTAAAAAGCAAAAAAAATCTAAAATATTGGACAAAATTCTCAGTTTCTGTAAATCAACATAGCTCCATTGACTGTGACAGAACTATACCCATTTACACCATCGGAGGAGCTGGCCCACAACATTTAATATGTGACCACTGCATTCTGTGCACCATTTGGAATTAAATTAAATTATGCAACATTAGTGAATGTTGTATGACAGAATCAGAAATAATGCACCATAATACAAATGTGGCTTGAGGGCAACTGGATGACTCAGGAGATTGGTTATGGAGCCTTTCCCCTGTAGATTGTAAATTTAGTTTCTTCCAGATTGTAGGAAATAGAGCGTTAAAAAACCAGAGTTTTCTCCCTTTCCAAACTGGAATGAAAAGTCAGAATTTCAAAGTTTCCCATGGAATGAAAAATTCCAAAAAAATTCAGTTCAAAAGAACCATTGAAACATTTTCCAGAGGGGTAGCCATTTTAGTCTCTATTTAGATAAAACAATGAAAGTCCTATGGGTCTGACTAGTGGGTGGCAGCCCACAAAAGCTTATACCTGAAGGAATTGGTTAGTCTTTAAGGTGCCACAGGACTTTCATTACTGAAACATGTTGTTTCAATATCATTGACTTGTTTTGTTTAAACTGTTATATAAAAATATAATGCACAGGAATATAATGTATTTGTTAAAATACTATTGTAACATTAAAAGTAAACAAAATGACCCAAAACAAAAGCATCAAAATGAAACATTATTGAAATGAAACATTTTGACATTATTGAAACAAAATATTTTGACATTCCCAAAATGAAGACATTTGAATGAAGTATTTCAACTTTTTTTTGCTAATGAAAATGTTGTTGAAATTGATGTTTCCACAAAAAAATCAATTTTAATTAAAGAGCAATTTTTGATAGAAGACTGTTCCACTGAAAAATTTTCAACAAGCTCTGGTAGGAGCTTGAAGTAAGCATGAAGTAAGCTTAGCTCTTAGATCCAGGCTCATGACTAAAAGAGAGGGGATCATTAGAGCCCTGCATGGATACAAAAATGTGGAACTGCATCCGATCCGTATCTGCTTAGTGATAACATTAATCTGATCCGAAATCCGCATGCCAGGATTTAGCTGCATCTGTAACCGCAGCTGCAACTGAACTTGGGCTCACATACAACTATTCAGCCTTTAATTGGTTCATTCCCCACATGGGTCCCACCCACTTTTTCCTTTCTTGTTTGTGGTTCGCATGCTGTGCTATCAATCAGATTTCTTTGCCCACCTATAAAATCTCTGATTGACAGCAATGGCTTGTCAACTGGAAGCAAGAAAAAGAGGAAGCGGGCAGGGGAATGAGCCAATCAAAAGCCAGCAGTGAGTCTCCAAGTCCCACCTTGAGACTCTGATTGGCTGGCAGATCACAATCTAGGATTGGCCAGAGCGCTTCCTGCTTTCCCTGCATGCTGCCGGTAGCAGTTTCAGCAATGGATCGCAGTGTGATAAGGTAACAATAGAAGCTGCATCCGTGAGTTGATCCGCAGCAATCATCTGCGGTTATCTGCACCCACACCCGCGGATGCGGATACCCCCGAATCTGCAGCAGATACCCGCGGATTTGCAGGGCTCTAGGGATCATATCACAGGATATATCTCTATATTGACAGTCTCATCAGAGATACCTGTGATAGAGATGGCAATTTCTTGCTACATCCTGGATTAAGTTTAAGTATTTTGGGTGTTCATTGTATTAAGAATGTAAATATTCATGTGTTATTGTAGAATCTCTTTACGGAGGAGACATGCCTAATGTCAATCTTGGCAAGTGTTATGAGTTTCAGAGAACTCCCTGAATCAATGTGCTAAACAAGAAAGTTAAATAGACACCCTAGCCAAGTGGTTCTCAATGACCATGTCACAACACAAAAGTGTGTCACAGCACAGTGGCTGAGTGTGTAATTGCAAAGCAGCATGCCACCCAAACCACCCCCTGCTGCTGAAAGAAACCCTTGCAGAGGTCTTTTGGCAGTGAAGAAAGCTGAGGTGGCAGGTTGCTGCCTCTCAATTTCAGCAGCAGCTTTCTGCAGTGGCAGGGCTGTTCCTTGAAGTGCCACTGCTGCAACTGTGTGGAGCTGCTGCTTTTTCTGGTGGGGGTGAGGTTCTGCATTTCAAGGCTCCTGCCACCAAATTGCCTTTGAAGGGAGTTTTCTTTCAGTGACAGGGGCCACTTTCAAGTCCAGACACTGAAAGAAGTGGCAGTGGGGGGGGGACCTTGGTAGTGGGGAGTCCCTTGGCAGTCGTGGGCCATGGAAGGTGGGGTGTCCCTGTGTTATGCATGGTTGGGAGTCCTCCTGACCATGTCATGATACTAAAGGGTTTGAGAACCCCTACTCTAGCCTAAACTACCAAAATCTAATTAGGAGGAGAGGAAGGCAAAGGATTCACCACCAGATCTATCCTGTTGCATCTGATCAGCATCTTGTACAGCAAACAGAATAAAATTAGAAATGAAATCTCAGCACTGGATTCTCTCAAACAAATCCAACCTACAGCACATTCTTCTACATGGCTGGACTTCACAAAAAGGAGAAAAACCATCTACAACACATGCTTTACTTTTCTACAGAAGAAAAAAGACACCAAACTATCTAAACTATTATACACCACTAAAGACAACGAGAGTGACACTTTCAATCCAGCCAACAACACTGTTAATCTTTCGAGCTACACACTTACTCCAGCGGAGGAATCTATACTATCTCGGGGACTTTCCTTCTGCCCCACAACCACCACACAAAAGATAAAATTCTGCGGTGGCCTGGAGGACTACTTTCACCATCTAAGACTCAAAGAATTTTTCCATAACACCAATGATCAATGTAATGATGCACAGGTACCTTCCTCCAAACACCACAAGAAATATTCTTCGTGGACTCCTCCAGAAGGTTGGAACTACAGACTAGACTTCTATATTGATTGTTTCCACCACCATGCAAAGGCTGAAATCATGGACAAACAACATCCCTTACACCATAATCTCAGCCATGCAGAAGACAATGCCATCCACAGCCTCAGAAACAACTCTGACATTATTATTAAGGAGGCTGACAAAGGAGGTGCAGTTGTCATCATGGGTAAAGTGGATTACGACCAAGAGGCTTATAAACAACTCTCCAACACAACATTGAAGAATACCATAAGGAACTACAATGCCTACTCAAGAAACTACCTAAGGCAGTACAGGAACAAATAAAGGCAGACACACCATGAGAACCCCAACCAGGAATGTTCTACCTACTACCTAAAATCCATAAAAAAGGAAACCCTGAACGCCCCATCATTTCAGGCATTGGCACTCTTACGGCAGGTTTATCGGGCTATGTGGAATCCCTCCTCAGACCCTATGTTATGAACATCCCTAGCTATCTTCAAGATTCCTCGGATTTCCTGAGGAAAATCCAGTCCATTGGTGAGCTTCCTGAAAACATCATCCTGGCCACTATGGATGCAGAAGCTCTTTATGCCAACATCCTACACAAGGATGGACTACAAGCTATTAGAAGAACCATCCCAGATGATGCCACAGCCCAGCTTGTGACTGAACTTGGTGACTTTGTGCTCAGTCACAAACATTTCAGATTTGAGGACAATTTATACCTCCAAATCAGTGGCACTACTGTGGATACCCACATGGCCCCACGATATGCCAACATTTTTATGGGCGACTTAGAACAATGCTTCCTCAAGTCTCATCCTGAAGCACCTCTCCTCTACTTACTCTACATTGATGACATCTTCATCATCTGAACCCATGGCAGGGATGCTCTTGAAGATTTCCACAGAGATTTCAACAGTTTTCATTCCACAGTCAAATTGAGCCTGGAACGCTCCACATCGGAATTCCACTTTCTGGACACTACAGTATGAATTAGGGATGGACACACCAACACCACTCTATACTGAAAACCTACTGATCGGTATAGTTATCTACATCCCTTGAGCTTCCATCCTAAACACACCACATGATCCATTGTCTACAGCCAAGCCCTAAGATATAACTGCATTTGCTCTGATCCCTCAGACAGAGACAGATATCTTGAGGATCGCTATCAAGCATTCTTAAAACTACAGTACCCACCTGAGGAAGTAAGAAAACAAATTGACAGAGCTAGATGGGTACCCCGAAGTCATTTACTACAGGATAGTCCCGAGAAAGCAAACAACAGAACGCCACTAGTCAGCACATATGTCCTTCAAGTCAAACCTCTACAACAGATAATTAAGAACCTGCAGCCTATTCTAAAAGATTATCCCTCACTCTCTCAAGCCTTGGGAGACAGACCTCTCCTCACCTACAGACAGCCACCCAGCCCTAAACAGATACTCACCAGCAACTACAGACCTAACAACAGAAACATTAAAGCAGGCACTTATCCCTGCAACAAACCACACTGCCAGCTTTGTCCACATATCTGCACTAAAGACACCATCAAAGGACATAATCAAGCCAGCGACTCCATCAAAGGATCCTTCACTTCCTCATCCACTAATGTGATTTATGCCATCATATGCCCTCACGCCTTATACATTGGACAAACAGGACAGTCCCTATGCAGAAGAAGAAATGCACACAAAATTGACATCAGAAATCACAACACCAAAAAAAAAAAAAACCAGATGCTGAGCACTTCCTTCTTCCTAATCACTCCATTGATGATTTGTTAACGATGGTCCTCAAGAAAATCAATGGGACATCAAGACTTCAAAGAGAAACAGCTAGAATTGAATTAATAGGCAGATTAGATTGTGTGAAAGCAGGGCTGAATTGTGGCTGTGGATTCTTTTCACATTATAACAAGTAATTTGACTTCAGCAAAAAAAACTAAGGACTCATGTAGCACTTTAAGACTAACATTTATTTTTCGCATGAGCTTTTGTGGGAGAAAATCCCACTTCGTCAGATGCTTTGAAGATGGGTGAACTTACAGAATGGAATGAAAATAAATGCAAGGGGGTATAAATTCTGTGAAAGCAGGATTGAATCGAGACTATGGGTTCTTTTCATGTTACAAAAGGTAATTTGACTTCAGGCTTCCGAGGGCTTGAACCTAACAACTGCTCTGCTTTGCTTACTATATGACCTGATCCTATGTTTTACACCCCCTTGCATTTATTTTCATTCCATTCTGTAAATTCACCCATCTTCGAAGCATCTGACGAAGTGGGATTTTCTCCCACGAAAGCTCACACAAAAAATAAATCTGTTAGTCTTAAAGTGCCACACAACTCCTTGGGTTTTTTTGCTGAACTAGACTAACACAGCTATCCGTTTGGAATTTGACTTCACTCTCCCTCTGTGTGCCATTCCCTAGAGCTTGAATCCTTTCAAATGCTCTGATTTGCTGTTGCAGTATGACCTGATCCCATGTCTTAGACTCCCCTGCATTTATTCTCATCCAATTCTCTAAGTTCCCCTCTTCAAAGCATCTGATAAAGTGAGATTTTCTCCCATGAAAGCTCAAGCGATAAACAAATCTGTTAGTCTTTAAAAGCCAAGACTCTGCTTTTTTTGCTTTACTAGACTAACATGGCTTCCCCTTTGGAACCTGTTGAATCTGTCCCTTTAGGAAAAATCCATTGTCTGGCTTACAATTACAGGTCTTCAAAGATCTGAACTGGATAAAGGAGTGACTCACATTCATGAAGCTGCTTGTTCTGAGCTGACAGTGGTTTTGAACTGGTGACTATAAAAAAGCCCCTATGCAGGGTCTCAAAGGCAGTTTACTGGACAGAGCCTTTGTTAGAGTTGTGGTGATCTCTGGTAAGCTTATTAACACAGGTGGAGGGCTTTTATTCATTTTAATGTTTTTCTTGGTAGTGCTTTTTACCTTACAATAATGTTTTTGCTTAAAAAGGGCTATGTGGTAACATAAATGTGGATAACCACACAGTTTACACGTAGGCTGACTATGATAGGAAATTCAGTGTAGGCAGGCAGCTGTGTAGCCTGGAAATACCTGAGACAGGAGGGAAAGAGATCATGTTTCTCTGCTAGAGAAAGGTGATAGCTAAGGAGCAAGAAGCCTAAGAGCAGCTGCTGGTGCTGAAGCACAAGGGAAAGTACAAGGGTATTTACCCTGAACTCTGACAACACCAAGTACTGAATCAGCATGGAGAACACGCTATTTTCTCACCTTTCAGATGTCTCTCTCCTGCTCACATGCCCCTTCACCTCTCTCCCCAGCAGCACATACTGGGAAAGGAAGAAAGATAAAGTCTTTTGTTCTGTGTCTAATACAACTTGCACAATGGGATCCTAGTCCACAACTGAGCCCCCTAGCATAAGACAAATAGTAATAATGTATTGTTGGAGTTATATTGTGATGGATGAATAAAAGACTGCCTCCTGAGAGGCTGTGCATTTCAGCGATAGGAGTAGGAAAGTACATAGTAATGTGTGGGAAAGGTAAACTCAGCCACTCATGCACACCCAATCCCTGGGTCAAAATGAGATCTCGGCAGGCATGTTTATACTTAAAAGTTATTTTGAAATAAGGAGCTTATTTTGAGATAACTTTTCCTGTCCATGCATGCATTTTGTTATTTCAAATTAAGCATTTCTTTATTTCAAAATAATGAAGTGCTATTTCAAAATAATAAAACCTGCTTTTATTTCAAAATAGCACATAAATTGAAATTATTATTTTGAAATCAGCCATTCTAAGCTGCGGAAAAGGCTTATTTTGAAACAATGGCCTATTCTTTTGCCTGCCTTCCCCTATTTTGAATTAGAGAGTCTAGTGAAGACCCTCTACTTCAAAATAACAACTCCTACCTCATTTCAAATTAGAGAATCTTCCCTGGACTCCTAATCTGAAATAATAAATTCAAAGTAATGCTAATTTGAAATAATTACTTCAAATTAAAATTGAAGTAGTTATTTCAAAATAACTATTTTGAATTTATTTTGTAAATGTAGACACAATCAACATGAAACAATAAGAGGTCAGAAGAGCTATTGTGGCTCTGCAGCTGTGCTGTGTGTAACAGCAACAGGAGCAGCTCCCAAAGTCAGTGCACCCTCCTAGGGCTTGTAAATTGGAAGCTTAAAGAAAACTAAAATCCTGCCTAATTGCTGTTGCCCCTGCTGAAATATCACAGTCAAATAAGCCTCAAAATGCTATAGGAATTTGGTGTGTTTTTCTGCAACTGACTGGAAATACCAAGGTATGGAAATCTCTCTCTATATATTAATCTAAACAGACAGATATCCAACAATGTGGCACCTCAAGACAGTGAACAATACCAAATATAGGGATATATTTTCCCTTTAATACATGTGATTAAGTTATAATAGCTGGAGTGGGACTTTTGCTCATACACAGTGGTATATAAACCTTACAATCCAAACATCTTTCATTTTTAATGTACATGATGCTAGTTTTCCCTTCCAGCTCTTTTAGAATCATAAAAATGTCATGCGTTTATAGGCAGAAGTGTTGGTGCCCCAGGAAGAGATCCAGGGCTCGGGTCCAGGCTCTGCCTCTTGGACCCCGGCTCTGCCCCCTGTCCCCGATCCCGAGTCGGGGCCCTGGGCTCCTGCTGCTGCCATCCTTGCCCCCAGTCCTCAGTTGGGGCTAGGCTAGGAGAGACAGTGCCTGCTGCAGGAGGCCCAGCACGGATCCCAGGCCAGGAGAAGCACGCGTTGTCACGGCCAGCCCAGCCCTTGGATACCAGGCCATGGATGGGGATGGAGATGGAAGAGGCAGGGGGTGCCCCAGTGATTCACAGCACTGGTACCGGGACTCGGGGCACATGCCCCGTGTGCCAGGCACCAGCAGGTACACTTCATCCAAAGCACTTTTCAAAATAAATATAAAGAATAGCCCTGAAATGCAGCTCTCTCTGGAAAGGAGGATGGTAGTCAGGAAATAACCATCCGCTGGGGATAGTGTGAGAAATTCTGACCAAAGACATGAGGGCAAAACTCTGCATTTCTAAAGATGTCATACAAACAAGGAGTCCTGTGGCACTTAAAAACTAATAAATATATTTATTGTGTGAGCTTAGGTGGGAGAAAATGCCTCTTCAACAGATGCATTGAAGATGAGAGAACTTACAGAATGGGAAGAAATTAAAAAATAATAATAATAAAGATGTCATAGGATCACTAATGTTCCTATAGGTGACAGACAGAACATGTGTTTTTAAAAGTCTTAACTGAAAAGACATATCGACAGCAAAGTATTCAACAGTCAGTTTATCTGCCTTGTTCATTTGGGGACCCTAGCTCAGAAGTGTATTTCAAGACTGATGTTTAGATCCTCGGATGACATTTTGAATAATCTGTTACCATTAAATGACAGATATTTAGAAGTCCATATAAAAGTACTTAAAATTATTCTTTCACATCACCTGAAACTTTCCGCTTTATGTGGGTCCAATGGGCTTCTTGTCTGGATGATCTCTTGCACTTTGAAGAGCATTTCTGAACCTCAGTGTTATTATTTGCATTTAATGAACAGATACAGAATCCTGTGTAAAACATGTGTTTATTGACATTGCAGAAAATAGCTGATTTATAAATGTGGCAAAAATCGATTAGCATGGAAACAGCTTATATATTACTTTGCAGAAAAACAACTGCAGTCCCATACTAACTCATTATATTTTCTTAGCCATGATAAATCACTATAACCATTGTGTAAAAAATATAATCTTACAACTGAAATTACATGCAAGTACATTTAAAAGTTGAGTTCAGAATGGTTTCTCTCCCAAGACTCTGGGCTCTTGCAGATCTTGGGCTCTCCTTCAGTATAGAGGTTGCTCATCTCTCAACATCATTGCTCTCTCTCTAGGGAGTGAGACAATGTCAGAGAACATCAGGAACCTACAAGGCTCTGTCTACACTGGCAATATAGGTTGAATTAAGGAGGCTTAATTGGAACTAAATTAATCCCTGTCTATAGTAGATTTTCATTGTCAGATTAAGAAATTTCTTAATTCAACTTAATGAAAGCTTAATTCAAATTAATAAGAAGCGCCTGTTAGTTCGAACTAAACTTTAATTCAACTCCTTAGTTCAAATTAAGGATGGTGTAAATTAACCCTTAATTTGACTTTATTAAGGTTGAATTCAGGGCAGTTAGGTCAAATTAACAAAGTGGACTAAATTGACTTAACTTTAAATTGACTTAGTCCCCTTTGTTATTTCAACTTACTAAGGTAAAGTTTAGTTCAAATTAAAGTTGAAGTTATTAGTTAACAACTTCAACCTAACTTTTTTTTGTCATAGAAATAGCTCAAGAAAGAACATGGGCTATTAATTATTAAAGATGAGTATTAAATATACATAATGAATAATATATGTTACACCTAGTCTCATTACTTCCCAAACATTTTTTCACTTGACTCCTTGCCTATGAACAATTGCCCTTCTATCACCTCCTTTATATATGCTAACTATTATTTTGGGAATCCAACTGTTAACTTATTTTTTGGTGCTACATTTTAGCTTCATGGAATTTGCAGCAGTAAAAGCCACTTAAACATACAGTTTCTCCAGAGCTGTTAGATTTTTTTGATGGTCCTGAGGTCAAACTGGAACATGCACAAAGTTTTAGATACTCCATTCAATGAGTTTAAAGCAGAGTGGAGTGTTAGTTGAAGAGGCATGTAGACTCAGAGAACATGCATGTGGACTGAGCAGGCTGCTCAGGTTCACCACTGTTTTGAAGGGCTAGGACATTTGGATTTTACATAGTCCCACATCACATGGAAGGGAGTTAGACTGAGGATCTGTTCCTGGATGTGTTCCTAAGAGGCCCACAGCTAGAAACAGTGACTGGGCTGTACTCAAACTGAGTCATCATGGAAGCAAATAGGATCCAAAGATGGGGTCCAGATACAACTTGTTGGTGACTGGCCACAAGGGAGACTCAGCCAGGTCTGTAGTACTTAATGCTAACCATAAATGGTTGACAATAATGCCAATAGTGTTCATAGCTCATGCGCTTAAAGTTAAAAACCTGCTTCCGGGCTTTGCTGTGTGGGAAATTGGAAAGGAAGAGTAGATGGTAGCCTTTCTGGTCTGTATTTTGAGTGCATTTTTTACCTCAGGTGGATTGAATTTAGTCTTTGTTTAGACCAGAGATTCCTAAATAGTTTATTATTCTTTATAATAAATAGCCTTACATTATTATGCATGGTGCTAAGTAATTTATTATCCATAGACTTGTTCAACCAAGTAAATGAAATTCAAGAGCTTTATCAAGGAAACTCAATTATTATGCCTCTGATTGAAGAGATGGTATGTTTCTGGAGTTGAGGTGCCTGCCTGGACGTTACCACTGTGCTTAGATCAAACATAAAGAGTGCAGCTACATTTTCCAGCTCTGCAACTACTTGATTTTACTCACTTAAGAAAACTTTTCTGAAAATGGGGCAAATTTTAAAGGAAGTTTGACACTTTTCTTTATGTAGCCACTGTGATTTTTGTTTGTTTATTATTGTTGATGGTCAGATTCAATATCTGCAGGGAGAAAGCAATTTGTTAAGCTATACTCAATGAATAGAAATAAAGGTAACTATGACCTCTCAGCCCAGGAGCTGTGGCCTCGTTGTAGATTAAAAAAAGTTTAATGATCTGCTACATTCAGTTCTGTTTCACACTCTGAACAAAGCTTTGACACTGCCATTTTATCTTCCATGCCTGGAGAATATGTTTTTAAAATAAACTTTCCTTGCTATTTAGCTAATGCACCTACAAAATATTTCCTTCGTGTTTTTATTTACACTACAATTTCATCAACTTCCTGCTCCCTAAATCCTGTTTTTGCTTCCTAAATACTAAAATGATCAAATGCATTTTCTTTCCTGCTTTGTCCCTATAAAAACAGAATTATTTTATAAGTGACTAAAATTAAACCTCCTCAAAGTTAAAGGAGAAAAAATAGTTAAGCACATATCTCTAAGCAAATGTGACTGTTGAGGATTATATATGTGAACAATATGAGCTAAAACTTTTTCACTCTAAGACATCTAAAGGGCTTTATGATATTAAAATTAAAAGTTAATCCACTCACCATAGTTAATTATTTATAATTAATTAAAGCCAATTAAAACATTTATTTTTTTTCATTTTTGACTTGAATTGGGCAGAAGATAGGCACATTATTGACATAGGGCAATAATGACAGAGTCTCTGTGTAGAATGTAAGAGCTTAATGTTACAAACATGTATGTTTAACTTTAAGGACATGAACAGTCACATTCATTGCAGTCCCTAGGCTCCTAAAAACACTTAACATGCATGTTAACTTTAAGCACATCTAATGTCTGAATTCTGCTGCCTTTGATGCCAAGGGGAACTCTGGATTTAAGATTAATGGAAGCAGGATCAAGTCCTATGCACTGAGCCATGGATGTGGGGCAGATTATGTCACTGTTAATCACATGGGGATCACCTGCTTGAGTATTTGTGTTAGTAAATTGTCCCCACCATACGTAGGAGTTATATAACCAGGAATATACTTGGGCTTAATTATTGTTAAACATATAGGACAGTATTTCAACATCTATAGTAATCACCCTTGAAAAAGTTTCCAAATTTTCACCTTAAATTAGATAGTTACAACAGTATTATCTAAATTACCTCAAATTAAGTCATGGGATTGCACGAATACTGAAATTAAATGATTTATTCACTTTAAGCAATTGAAAAATTTAGAACCATGCAAAGCATCGCTATTCTATGCACAAATGAACAAAAAGTTCAGCAGGTAGCTGTATCTTTAGATCCCTAGCAGCTCCTGCCAAATGTTTTCTGAAAAGCCACTACTGAATGTCAAGTTTGAGCAACATGACCAAAAAGACAAGTTCTTCATTACTACTGATAATATTAAAAACAATATAAAGGCAAAGTCCCAATATCTAAGATAAAGGTTATTATAACATATACAGCTGAAAATTTCAAAAAAATGAATGAGAAACCCTTTGACATCTGTACATTAGATCTCCTTGTAATTATTTGATGAAGGGGACAAATCATTCACAAAGCTCTTTTGATTCTAGCCGGGTCGTTGAAATGGTTATCCTTTGGTAATGAAAACATCTACCTTTTTAGTTTTGTAAGATTCCTCTGAATAGCTTGAAATGTCTTCTTCCTTGTAAAAATTATTGAGCTAGCACTCTAGGCTATGTCTATACTACAGGGCTCAGGGAAGTTGACTTAATAAGGTCAACTTAAAGTTGACTTTATTAACTCTATTCAGAGAGTCCCCATTTGTTTAAGTAAACTTTATAAAGTCGACTTAAGCCAAGTGTGATGCTGTCTGGGTCTAGGGGATTGTTTATGGTTATCTTTCATATTAATATTTCATATTTGCAATAATCCATATGTAATATACCATTCTTGGTATCAAAAGGAAAGTTCCAATCTGCTAGGAATGATTATATGGTTTTTTTGTAGGTATCAGATCTGTAAAAGTATCAGGAATGTATTTGTTTTATTTGTACTCCAAGTCATTTGACTCCAAGCAATCCCAGACTGGGTGTTTGCAAAACTATTGTCATTCTAATGGCCCATTGATTAAGCGGACTCCCAGCTGCAATGGGCCTAGAAAGAAATCTGTTCAGCCAGTCACCCAGACTGACCATGTGACTCAACTCCATTTTGATTTGGCAAGGACTCTGAGGGCATGGGAGAGCAAAAGATGGTAAAAGGCAATAGCACCATTTCCATTTTGTCTTCAGTCTTCAGTCTGTCTGCAACCAATGCCCTCCTCTGGAACTATTTTTCTGGGACTGAACAAAGGACTACAACACACCCAGGTGCTGGGTGCCTACCAGAGGAGTTGGACTAACCAGCAAACTCCATATTCTTCAACGACTTGCTTTCTATGGACTCTAAATCACTTTTATGTATGCAATTCAATCTGACCTTTTAACATCTCTCATATTTTGTCTGTTTTCTTTTTATATTAAGCCTTTAGTTGTAGTTACTAAAGAATTGGCTGACAGCGTGGTAATTTGGTTAAGATCCAAGCCTATATTGTTCTGGGTGATGTGGCTGGCCATTTAGGGTCAGGAGAACCTATTTCTTTAAGAGACCCTGTGGCTAGTTGGGGACTAGAGGAGCTGATGTGCAATAAAATGGGCTGATTCTATTTTGTTATGCTTGGTGATAACCAGAGTAGGGAATCAGAAGCATGTTTTATTACTGACTAGGAGACTGGTTTAAGTACCACCCATCTGTGGTTTGGGGGTTTGGCCCCTGGTTTTGCAGCTTGCCCTGATTTTGGCACATTCAGAAGGTTATCCCAGCAGGGCTGGGTCACACCAGGAGGCCCAATTAAAGTTGACTTAATAAAGTTGATACAAGACTTTCAAGCCAGGGGACCCAGGAACCTATTTAAGCCAGGGGAGCCATTTTAAGTCGATATAGGATATAAGTTATAGGTACTGTAGATATCTGACTTCGGGGTTAAAGGTGACTAGCGGAGTTCTGTTGTTTTCTTTCTTGGGCTTCTCCTGTAGTCTTTGACTGCGGGGTACCTACCTGGCTCTTCAATCTGTTTCTTTACCTCCACAGACCGGTACTTTAGTTTTAATAATGCTTAATTGAGATCCTGAAGGTGTCTGTCTCTATCTAAGGGATCAGATCAAATGTGGTTATATCTTAGGGCTTGGCTGCAGACAATGCATTGTATGGTGTGTGATAGATGAAAATTGAAGGGAGGTAGGTATAGGGCTTTTGGTATAGGGTGGTGCTTATGCATCCATCCTTAATTTGTACTGTAGTGTCCAGAAAAAGTGGAACTCCTATGTGGAGTGCTCCAGACTAAATTTAATATTGGAGTGGAAATTGTTGAAATCTCTGTGGAAATCTTCAAGGGCATCCCTACCATGGGTCCAGATGATGAAGGTATCATCAATGTAGCATAAGTAGAGGTCAAGTGATTTGGAAGTCAGACCTCTACAGCACATCATCAAGAATCTACAACCTGTTCTACAAGATGGTCCCTCACTCTCTCAAGCCTTGGGAGATAGACCACTCCTCATTACAGACAGTCCCCCAACATTAAGCAGATACCTACCAGCAACTACAGACCTAACAACAAAACCATTAAAGCAGGCATATATCCCTACAACGAACCATGCTGCCAACTTTGCCAACATATCTGTACAAAAGACACTATTACAAGACCTAATAAAACCAGCTACTCCATCAAAGGCTCATTCACCTGCTCATCCACCAACGTGATTTATGTCATCATTTGCCAGAAATGCCCCTCTACCTCATATATTGGACAAACATGGCAGTCTGTGCACAAAAGAATAAATGAGCACAAATCTGAGATCAGAACTCACAACATTCTAAAACCAGTGGGTGTCCATTTCAGTCTTTCTGATCACTCCATTGATGATTCACTAATTGCAGTGGTCAGACAGATGAATACCAGATCAAGGCTTCAAAGCAAAGCTCTGGAGATTGAATTTATTTGCAAATTTGATTGCATTGCTTCAGGGCTTAATAGGGACTTTGTATTTTTTTCTCATTACAACAGGTGATTTGACCTCATCTTCCTCTATATGCAGGTCCCCAGTGTTTGACTCTTAACAATGGCTTTGATTTGCTGTTACAGCATGACCTGAAACCATGACTTCCACCTCCCTGCATTTATTTCCTCCCATTCTGTAAGTCTCCCCATCTCCAAAGCATGTGACAAAGAGGGATTTTTCTTCCATGAAAGCTCATGCAATAAATAAATTTATTAGTCTTCAAGTGCTACAGGACTCCTTGTTTGTTTTAAATTTGATGGGTGTCCTATGTAATCCTGTCTTGAATTAAAACTGAAGTCAATGTGGAAACCTGTGACAGATGCTCCTTTGTATGACTGGCTTGATTCTGCAGAGCTGGATACCTCTGAGGAACATGCTATGGAGGAGTAAGGTGCTGAGTACCCCCCATTCACACCTCCCACGAGGATTTCAGCACCTCACAGGCTCAGTCTCTAAGCAAAGCATGCGGATTGAAGGGCTATGTCTACATTAGGGGCTTAAGTCGACTTCAGCAAATCCAGAGCTATATTTAGAATTTAGCTCTTGCTTAGGTCAATTTAATAACTCCTGCCCTATAAGGTGACTTAAGCTTTTAAGTTGACTTTACAGGGCAGGAAGCACTGGATCCCACCCCCTACCCCGCACCTGGTCCTGATCAGTCTTCCAGAGCCTGATCCGGCTCCAGAGCCCCAATCCAGCCCCAGCTGCCACCAGCAATCCAGCTCCCAGCACCTTGCAGCAGGCGGCAGGGACTTGGAGCCAGCTCCTGCTACCCATGGAGAGGGGCTTGGAGCCTGATCTGGCTCCCAGGCTCTTTTAGCAGGCAGTGGGGCCAGTGACCAAGGGACTGGGGCCCCAAAATTGACTGTGACTGTGAAATTGACCTGGCTCTGAGCCACCTGCCCGCCCAGCCAGATCAGGCACCGAGCCTCCTACTGCTGCCAGCAAGCGACTTGGGGCCTAATCCAGCCTTGAGCCCCTTGTGGCAAGGGGCTCAGAGCCAGATCAGGCTCCCAGGCCCTTGATGCAGGCAGCAGGAGCCAGCTCCTAACTTCTGCAGCCTGTGGCAGAAGACTGGGAGCCCAGTGGGGCTCCCAGTCCCTTGCTCCCAGTGCCTGCCACCTGCTACAAGGGCCTGGGAGCCAGATCAGGTGGCAGGAGCCAGCTGCTGGGCCTCACAGCCTGCAGCAGGGGGCTGGGAGCCAGATTCACTTCCCAGCTGCTTCGTGGCCACGGCTGGGGCTGGATCGGGCCCCCAGAGTCAGATCTGGCTCTAGGAGCCCAATTGGGACTGGGGCAGGGCAGTCCTGGGTATATCTACACTGTGTCCAGTGCAGACATACCCTGAAGTCTGATTTAACAAGGTCAGGAAAACTTGGCTGCCTGGAGGTGTCAGAACCGCAGACAGCATATTGGCTGACTGCTGGGATGCAGTGGGAGCCAGAGCCCTGAGGAAAGGGCCAGCAGGGTGCTTGAGAAGTGTTCATGGGAATGGACTGAAAGGAAGAGGCAGTGCAGAGGTTGCTGCACACAGGGTCCTGGGCTGGGGCTGTAGCCTGGAGACGTGGGTGGGCCTGAGTCTCTCCCTGCCTCCGACCACCAGCAGAGCAGCAGTAACGTAACAGTGGCCATGGACCAGTTAGTGACATCTCCATCTTTGGAGACGTTTAAGGCCCAGCTGGACAAAACTCTGGCTGGGATAATTTAGTGGGAGTGGTCCTGCTTTTCTGGCAGGGGGTTGGACTAGATGACCTCATGAGATCCCTTCCAACCCTATGATTTTATGACTAGGCCAAAACAGTGAAACCTCCCCCAGAAAGGGGGTATATGGATGGGTGCCCAACCAGAGGGCTGAGCAGCTTGACAAGAGTGGCAGAGCACAGACCATGGATGGGGAAGCCAAATTCTCCAATAACATGTCCAAGAGGTGCCCATCCAGCAGGGAGTATTGCCACCCTGTTACAACACATAAAGCTCTCAATGGCTTAACTAAGCCACAGCTACACTGACTACTTGGGTTAAGGTTTAGGTGCCAGATGGTTTCCCCAAAATACTTATTTTTCATCTTCTGGTGACAGAAATAGGGGTAAAGAAATCCTCACTCCTTCAGCTCAGCCTGTATGAGCAATAGAACGGTAATTTAATTGATAAACAGATTTTTGGCTTGCTCAATAGTAAGCAGCCTCCCACAAACAGCAAGGAGACAAATACTCTTGATGGCCTAGGGCATCATATCTTATGCCCTGGTCTTCTGTACGTATACATGGACAGGTGGATCTAAGATCTCATCCACAGGCCACTGAAGACAAGAGAAGTATTTCCCTTGACTTCAAGAGGATTTGAATCATGCACCTGATCCATAAGTTTTTGCTTGTGCAGATGATTTTCCATCACTGTTATAGATCCACTCTGTCTGTCTATTTTCAAGAAGAAGCAATCTGAGAAAAGAAATACCTGAGGAATTAGCTTCACATGAAAAGATGGCACCAGATTTGATAAATGTTATTGGTTAAGAAAGTTCATAAATGTATGATTTTTCCCCAGCTAACACATCTCCCAGAAACACATTAGCTGCACCAGGACAGATTATGTTATTAATAGCTTTATAAGATAGGGAGGCTTGCCACAGTATGCAGTCAGTGAAACAGGGTCAGTTCTAAAATCTCAAGAGGGTTATCTGTCATAATGAACCAGATACTTCAATACTTGTGGGAAAGTTATCTTTGATTCAGAGCTTCCCTGTTGTCATTTGTATTGATGTCCAGGAGCTAGTGATCTTGTTACTGAATGAGGAGAAGATATTCCAACAAGATCTGGGTGGTGGTTGAAGAGAGAGACAAAAAGAGAGAACTGTGTTTAAGACAGAAGGGAAAAGTAAATTATATTTAGCTAATGGTAAAAGTATCTCTTTAGAAGGCCAAAAAGTTTGATATGTAAAGTCCAACACTATGTCATTGTAGAGGTTCACTGAGAATAAGCTGCTTTTCTTCTGGATTGACAGATCACAGTGGAGGATATGACAGATGGCTATGTCCACATGTTGCTTTTAAATCGAAACAACGACCGTTGTTTTGATTTAAAAAAGTCATATCCGAACGAAGTTTCTTTATTTCAAAATGACGAGCCCCATCATTTTGAAGTAACAAACCTTATTTCGAAATAGTAAAACCTAGGCTGAAGTCGAAATAGCTGTTATTTTGAAACGGTTGTTTCGAAATAACGTCATTCGGATGTGTTATTTCAAAATAACCATTATTTCAATTTAAAACTTTTGCCCTTCTCCTTCCCAAGATGCCTTCCTTTTTCTATATATTGGCTGGCAACATGGCCCTGCCAGGGAGTCATGTTGCCATACCTCCCATGCTGCCCGTCTCCTGATTCAAAATAGGAAGTCCTGGGTCCGGACTTGCCATTTTGATTTGAGGTTTTTGCTTGTTTTGATTTAAGTTAATTCAAAATAACACTTTTATTTTGAATTAACTTATTTTGAAATAAGCATCTACGTGTGGATATAGCCAATAAGATGGATCCAATGGTCAAGCTGTGGGAAGTCATGACAAGAGGGGAGTGAAATAAATAAAGCTGTTTGTATTAACAGACATCATAGCACAGCTGTGACTTTTTCCCCATGATCTGGTGTAGCAAGCCTCTGATATTAATATTAATTACCACAGCTACATGTTTACCAAAGATTCATATTCTTTTCAACAAGTCCCTCTAGGCTTACTTGAGAAAAGCTTCACAAACTCATTGCTCATTTATATTTTGATTCAGTACATAAAGCAAACCTGAAAGTTGCCAATAGTTGTATTTGGAGAGCGGGTTGCTTTGGCAAAAAGGGAGAAGAGTTTGAGCAAACAAAATCTTCATTTAAGCTTAGAGTAAAGCTGGTGGGATGCTGCAGGAACAGCATTTATGTTCACATTCCAAATGTCAGCTCAGTGTAAACATCTGCGTGCCTCTCTTTATTCGCTCTTCACGGACAATCATACAAATTTTTTTTAGCATGGCTAGAAAATAACTGTTCTTTATGTACATGGATATAGTTATTTTGTAACTGTCATTTGTCATTCTCCAGTTTAAAAAGTTTCAGTCAGCCAGTCAGATAGCAGAAAGACTAGCATATGTCTTAGGTAGTCAATTGCACATTGTGAACACAACGCAAATTGCTCATCCAGGCTAGTCAGTGAATATCTGTGAAAAATGAAACATTTGCAGAACTCAAGCTTTGTTCTTGGATGATTAAACTGACAGACCCCCCCCCCAATAAATTCAGAACCTTGCAAGATCAGCACCGTATTATGGAGTAAAATGAAATCCTTTAGGAGAGATTATAGGTAATGTGTGGCTGGACCAAGCTACATGAGGAAGAGATTGGATCTCTGGTGGCTAAATCCCTGAAAAAGTCTAGTTTAGCTTCATTCCCTCTGTTCCACACATGTCCTGATCACTTTAATCTTTTGTAAACTAAATTAATCTGATTAAGATATAGGGATGGTTGCTGTTCACACTCTGGTGCCGAGTGCACTAGTGTGATTGCATAGAGAAGCAATATATTGAAATCAGGAAAACTCCCAGCAGTCATTCTGCACGTTTTTCCTCCTTAGTCAAATTTATAGAAGATTTACATGCTATGGAGCACTTATCTGTGGGAACAATCAGACGTCATATAAAGTTCAGTGGTCCTAAACCATTTCTTTCCAAACATAGTAAACCGTTTCACTAATTAAGATCATCTTGGTCTCTCACTCACTCAGAAACAGTCTCCATCTTTTTCTTTGTAAATATGTCTTCCTGCTATTCTCTTTTACAGAAGTAGATCTTGCGCATTTCTCTTTACATCATAATTCTCACTTAATTACTTTTCAGATCTCTTTACAAAAAAGGGCAAACAGGCTCATCACAAGGGGATTCCATGCCGAAAGCTGTACAAGTATAATGTAGTCTGCTTAGTCTTCTGAATGCTATACCACTCCATAGCTATATGTTGCACACACTCATGCCTGACTAACCAGTCTGGGTTTCACCTGGAGCCAGTAGAAGTGACAGTGTCATCTGACTCCATCTCTCTGACCCAGTCTGGTTAGGATATCTCTCAGGAATAGAATGAAAAATTCCAGGATCCCAGGAGTCAGTCTGCATGGCAACCCTGATGGAGGCTACTAGAATGAGTTTTACAATCTGTTCTTCCATATTTCCACCCCACACCTCTCAAATCTTTCTTTAGGGACTCAAAATGGGAGTGATGGATGGAATAACCATCCTCTCTTTATTGCATTCACCAGTTAGGCTTAGATTGTGATATACAAGGTTTGATCTGTCAGTTTCCAGACTCATATTTTCTTGGTTACCAGGCGTGATTTTAACATAGTCCTTGAGTTATATTAGCTGCCCTTTTTGTTTGGAATAATTCAATCCCCATCAATGTTTTCTGTAGCTTTTGTAGCTTTTCTTCCTGTTGACATTTGTTGTTATAGGTTATTGTAACATCTTACAAACTTACATTAATTTTTTTTTAACAGTTGAAAGCACAATTAGGGTGAATTTGTGGGCCTTGTTATCCTAACAAACCCCATGCTGGATTTGCTTTCCTGGAACCTTGAATATGAGTTATTATCCACCAGGCATAATATAACAATCAGCTATAATAACAATGCTTAACTTCATTGCAGCCTTGATTACACAGCTGAGGCATAAATTTGCTAATGTCTGGAGCTAATATGCTTCCTTAGCTGACTGATTATATTTGTGAAACCTGACCTAGTTCTTTGGTATTTTTCTTCAAGTTAGTGCAGAAATCTATAGTCTGTCAAATGATCCCAAACTTGTTTTCTTTCTTTACCTTTTCTATTTATATGGTTTTGTACATGGCATTTCTGAAAAGGGGGGCAGTCTATTTGATGACTGAGATCAATGGTCACAACCCACGAAGACAGCAATTAAAGACAGGCTGCTAAGCACAGAAATCAACAAATTAAGGGGGACAAAGAAAGAGAAAAAAGAATGGATTATTAGGGATCCAGAGGAGGATATCAAGCAGAAACCAGGCAACTCCCATTTCTTTGAGAAGTGCAAGGAGGAAATAGACATCATCCAAGGGACCTCTGCTAGGATCTGTGAACAGTAAGGGACCCAAAAAGGCTACACAGTTGCAGAAAACCTCACTTCCTGTCATTCAGCTTCCTCTTCCTGGACTGATGGATGGTCATCTTGACCATTGCCAGGGAAAGGTTGACAAGAAAGTTTCAGGACTTAATGAAGCTTGTCCTTACCAGAGTACCCCCTTCTGGTGCTGAATGGTACACTTAACATCCAACTTTAATTTCCAAAACACACAAGGAATTCTGTGACAATTGTAAAGACTTTTAGTGCCATAGGACTCCTTGATTATTTTGCTGAACAAGACTAGCATGGCTAATCCTTTGGAATTTGATTTCCCAGTTGGTCTTCTGCTGATGAGTACACCCTCCAATGCCTTCTGAGTTAGAGACATCGCCCTCCGGCCAGGTGTTTTACAGTTCTCCTTCCAGGACTAGTTTATTACAAAACATTGTGCATGTGGTCCAGAACAAAAGTCCCAACCCAAAGTCCATTTATCTCCCCACTGAAAAGGTCATTAAAATCCCTTGACATATGCCATTGCACATTCCAGCATCTTCCACCACATCCAAACCTTTCATGATTCCTCTTCTCTCCCTCTGTCGGGGCACCCACCACAGATGAAGGACAACTCTGCTTTTCCCACCAGGAACCTCTGGAGCTTCTCTGCTGACAAATCATCCTAGTCAGAGGAGCACCCCTCATTCCACCAGCCCTCTTACTGTTCCCCTGGGTCCAGTCTTCAGCATGAAAGCATTAGCAGGTACATCATTCCACAGTTCCCTCACCTGCAGCATAGGTGGCAGCTGGTTAGGGCTACAAGCAACTCAGCCATCCCTCCCACCCTGCCCCCTCTCTCCACCCTCCACAAACATATCTACAACCTCACCAGTTTTCTTCAGTTTTAGCTCAGCCTCCCCATATGCATGGCCAGCTTGGCAGGCAAAACCCCACATCTGGTAGTGCCAGAGCCACAAAAAGGGCAGAGTGTCACAGCCTGCACGTGGATGCGTGCCTAACACAACACTCCAGCAGGCTTCTCTGAATCTCCAAGCAGTGGGTGCCACTGAACCACATCAAGGCACCATACTCAGTCCCACAGGGCAGCAGCTCCCCATGCCTGTGTGGACACAGCTGTCAGAGGCTTGGAGCAATCTCAAATCACAGGGCAGGAGTTTGATTCAGCAGCCACAGCTTCAACACTGCCAAGTTTGGTACTAAATAGTTCTTTCAGTCCCTCATCATATAAGTGAAGAAGGGGGACACAGTGTTGGAGTTTATCTGGGTGCACATCAGGACACTGAGAGGCACTGACTGTAATCAAAATGTGGGCAGTTGTGCTCAATGGTCAGAGCAGAAGTCAGTGCTTGGAGCTCAGGATGAGAGCCAGGGGCCAGATGTCAAAGTCAAGATCAGGACCTGAAGCGAGAGAAGGCTGGGTCCAAGCATGGGAACAAGAAAGACAGAAGCCATGCACAAAAGTTTTGAGCAACCACTGAACTGCCGTTTGTTTAAAGAGCCGATCTGCTGATTCGTGTAATCAATCAGGCAGCATGGCCAATCCGGCAGCCCACTGAAGATCAGCTGTGTTCTTTAAGTTGCCTGGAGACTGATTCTGATACTGACAGGCATTTCTTCAACAGGATCTATCATCTGAGCTACACTGCTGCCAGTGATTGACAGGAGAAATGCAAGCTATGTGAGGTAGCTTTGCCTATTTCCTTTCGACTTACTTACATTGTCATAATGTGGTGTCTTCAGTGCATTGAATGGACCAGAGACACCCTCTGGTCAATGCAGCTCTGAGCCTTTTGGGGGGTGGCTTAATTGTGTCAAGCTGAGAGCACTTCTTGGATTGACTGAATAGGTCTATACAGATCAGTTGATCCCACGGCATTAATCCCCAACTTGCCAGCAGTGTAGACATACTCTGGCTGTGGATTCAGGTACTACAGATTAGGGACTATGCTTTCATGGGTCTATTGTCCCTGTTTAGCTTCTCAGGGCATCCTCCTTTCCAGCCATACGTGGGCCATCTCGTATCCCACCAGTGCTGATGGGGCACACGGGTCACCCAGACCTGTTATAGTGTAAGGACCCTGCTCTATCTGGGCATTGTGGCAAAGGGAGTAGGGGTCAATAGCAGGAGTTAAGGAGAAGATTCCACATTCAAAGAGACCTCTGCTGCTTTTACTTGACTTCAGGTTTCTCTCAGACAAGATCTTCCATCTCTGGCAGTTCTCTTCTGCTCTTTCTAATTCTGTCTTTCAAGCAATGTATCATTAATGCTTCTAAAGTCATGCATCCACTAGAATGGCCTCAGTCAGTGAAATGTCAGCCACTCCATTAATCCCCAGTGTTTCAATAATTTTGTAGATATCTAGGGAGAGACCTTCCAAAGTGCAGTTGAGCTATGACCTAACTCTGTTCCCATTGCTGTCAGTGAGCACTTTACCTCACTTTGAAAATCCCCACCCCAATGTTGATCTACTTTTGTTCTCATGCTGGAGACAATAAACACTTCTCTCATTTGCTTTAGATTTTCCCCAGTGTAACTTCATTAACACAAGTAGACTTACTTCAGATTTACTACATTCCCTTTATCATACAACCATAAAGCATCTCACCTGTTACATAGACTTTTTGCTCTGTGATGCACAGACTGTTTTCTTAGGGCAGGGCTTCACTGACGGTGGCAAATTCACCTGTCAGTTCAAACTTTCTGACCAACTGCTTGGGTCTATAAAGACCCGCTCAGCTGATCAGGAAGTTCAATTCCAAAACACTACCCTGGCAACTGGGTAGCGCTGATTCAGCACCATGAACAAGCCAGGAGTTAGGCATTCAACCTGAGGTATGTAAGTTATTTTAAGTAACTTACGTATCTCAGTTCGACTGCAGCTAAAAAGGACAGGCACTGTATATCTGCCCTTAGTTACATGCCTGCATAATGCCTAGCACAGTGAAATCCCCAACTGTTGACTCAGGTTCATGGGTAATATCACAACGTACATTAATATTATTTGATGGTGGTGGTGTTAAACAAGTCTTTGGATTCATGATTTGAAGAAAACATTAAATGCTAATTTTGTTGAAAAGAAACAAGAACGGCCAAATGCAAAATTTTCAGCTGTTTTTTCACAGCTGAACCTGAAAACATTTTTGCAAATGGAAGCATAAGGACTTTCCAAGTACATATACGCTAGAATTCCAAGCTATCTTTCTGCCATTTTGATAATCAAACTGGAGACAAACTAAAGAGAAAAAAATATCCCATTAGAAATAAAACCCCAAAAGAATGAAAAGTCTTAAAGAGACAAAAAGCTGCGTTCATGTGTAGTGTGTTCTGCACATTTCCAGATCACACTTTAAACAATTAAATGCAGCAACATGGGACCAGGCGGCACAAAGACTGCTGGTGAGAAAAACCAAATAAACAAAATATTACTAAGAACAAAAGCTCTGAGAACTCACGTGGCTGGATTGTGACAGACTGTGCACCTTAAGAACCCCCTTTGTACAGCACACAGACCTTGGCTTCAGGCATATGGGAGTAAGCTGACTTACCTGGAGTAAAAAAAAAAAAAAAAAACAAAAACAAACCAAGGAATTGTGTGGCGCTTTAAGACTAACAGATTTATTTTTCGCATGAGCTTTTGTGGGAGAAAATCCCACTTCATCAGATGCTTCGAAGCATCTGATGAAGTAGGATTTTCTCTCACAAAAGCTCATGCGAAAAATAAATCTGTTAGTCTTAAAGTGCCACATGACTCCTTGGGGTTTTTTTGTTTTTTTTTTTTTGCTGGACTAGACTAACACAGCTATCCCTTTGGAAACTACCTGGAGTAGCTGGGCAGAACATTGACTCCACTCCCTAGCAGGGTGGTGGGGATTAGTTATTGGTTTAGGCCAGCAATAACTCATAGGAGCAAGTGGGATCAGGGGCTTGATCCTGCAAGGTGCTGAGCAGCCTCAAGTCCCACTGAAGTCATTGAAAATTGAGGTGCTCTGTGTAGAATCTAACTCCAGATGAGGATTGGTGATAGTAACTGTGGCCTGGTCTACGCCATCAAGTCAATGGGAGATACGCAATCTATGTTCATGAGAAATGCATTTCTCCCATCAACTTACTTACTCCTACTTACCGTGATGTCTTAACTCATCTGCATTGACCAGAGATGCTCTCCCTTTGACACAGCGTACTCTTTTTGGAGGGGTGGAGTTACAATATTGAAGGGACAGCACTTCTGGGATCGATTGAGCAGGTCTGCACTGGCTGCTCAATCAATACCACTGCGTTGATCCGTGGAGATCAAGGCAACATTTTCAGTGTAGACGAAGCCTATGACTGCGTGATGCAGCTTCTCTTGTTGTGTCTAAAGTCACAATCTTGCTCAAATTAAGAGAGAGGAAAGGCAGGTATAAGCATATGCATGCTTCCAATGGCCAGACAACTTGGGACAAACTCTCCAGAGAAAACTTGATTGAGCAGGCCTCTTTTTAGCTCCCTTGCATAGTCTTTCCTGCAGGAGGGATGATCCAAGTTATTGATTTTATCCTGTAAAACACAAACTAAATACCTCAAAAGAACATTCTAAATGTTTGAAAGCCAAGCTTGAAAAACTTAGGAAATGCTAGAAATAAGGCTGACTATACAACCTTAATTCAGCCACCTTGGCATATGCATTACAACACAGTCTTTAAACACATGATCACATGATCAAATGCAATTTTTTTTTTCCATGGGGCCCTGTCTCATTTCAGACACAGTGGACAGTGTTCATGCAGTGAGCAGCTGTTTGATATTTTGTTTTGGCTTGAATGTTCAATGTGCAGCCTGAGTCCTTATTTATTACACACTATTTAAACCTTGCTTTGAAAACAAAATTATTCATTTCCTCATCAGTTTTTCTACGGCTTTCATCATCAAATTGTAGGACTCAAGCACACCTTGAGAGCTCTTCTAGTCCAGTCTCCTGCATACAAAGCAGGACTAAGTAGACCATCTGACAGGTGGTTCTCCAACCTGCTCTTACAAATCGCCCATGATGGATATCCCACAACCTCCCTAGGTAATTTATTCCCATTCTCAACTACCCTGACAGTTAGGAGGTTTTTCCCAACACCCAATCACTATAATATCTGAGTAATTCACAAACAGTAATTAATTAATCTTCACTTGTGTGTGAGGTGATGGAATCGTCCTTGTTTTACAGATGGGTGACTAAAAAATAGAGAGATTAAAGTCATAAGTATTCATTAAGTTTGTTCATATGTATGCAGGAAATGTACATGTTCAAACCAGCTTCCATTCACTTCAGTTGCAGCTGTGAGCACTCAGCACTTCAAATCACATCTCAAGTTTTCAGGCTGGATTCCCAGTAGATGAGGAATACACAAATAGAGACCACCTGTGATATTTATAAGTGACTTCCCAGGAGGATCACACAGGAACTCTGAAGCAGAGGCAGGGATTTAAAGCAATTCTCTAGAGCAGCATTCAATTGCGTTAACCATGAGACCATATCTCCTCTTTCTGAAGTCCCCTGCCTCTGCACACTTCCCAGCCTCTAAAACAAATAATGCAGGAGTTCTACGGACAACAGAGCCTCTTCTACACCACAGTCCTGATTGATTCTCACAGAAAGTTTATCCTGTGAGCTAAGAGGCAGTTCCATGTCTCCTTGACAGTCAGCCACACTCTTACCAGTTTTCTTGTTCTAACCTACTCCTTTCCCTCCTCCGGAACCCTTTTTGTCCCTGTTGCATTTGAATCACATGGCTTCCTCCTTCACACTGGGTGCCAGCACGAGGAGTCATAGGAGAAAAAGGCTCCTTGGTCTCAGGTCCACTATCTGGCCTCGCTCCAGAGCACTTAAAACAATAATTATGGGAAATTCTGGCTTTGCTTTCTAGCCCTTGGCTGGACCATGCTCAGTTGCTCTGTGGGCCTGTGTAATCTGGTCAGCAGTTGGAGCTGTGAGAGCAGCAATTTTGGAATCTTCAGAGAATTTAGCTGCTAAAAAAATCTACAAAATCTCTACTGAGCATGTGATATTTCAGAGGCTTTATAGATTGGCTAAATTTGGGTGGATTGTCACAGTGCTGGTAAAAACTACAGTACTGACACAAAGCCCCTTGAACCACCAAATTTGAAGTTCTTGCTCCATAGCATAGATGCACCAGAGCATTTTGAGAAAAAAAGACGATTTCTTTTTTTCACATCAGTGTGACGACAGATCATTCCCTAGCTTCTCTATCAGAAATGGCTTCCCTATTTGGCTGAAATTTTCCAGAAGTATTCAACTGGAGGCAGAACCCTGGCATGGAAAATTTAAGGCTAAACCGTCAATTTGACAAAGTTATAAGCAACTGATAACAGGATCTTATAATGGGAAGTATGGCAAATTTAATAATAGATTGCATTACCAGTCACGCAAGTAATTTAAACAGAGTGGGCAAGTGCTAACTTGTACCAGCTCACATCTTCCCAGAAGAGGAGCTAGTTCTAGCATATGGTGTCCCTGCAGATCCATTTTCTTAAGCTGTCCTGTGTAATTATCCCATCTTTCCCTAATTTAAAAATTAAAATCATAAATAATTTGTCTTTCATTGAATATAAAACAAGGCAAATAAAATTAAATAGTGATTAGATTGCAAGGACCATACCCCTATGGTTCTACCATCAACAGGACATAAATTCCTTGGGAGACTTCCCACAAAATGTACTTGCCAGGTGGAAAAAAACAAAATCTAACTTTAAAAATTTATTAAGTTATAAAATCATTCAGTAAAAATACTATTCAAATTAACTGATAATAGCTTTATAGTTTTCTCTTTAAAAATTAAAAAGCTCTATATAAATGTGTTCCACTCATTCAAAATAGACATCAACAAGGAGTCTAGGAGTGGAGCACCAAAGCAGCTTGAGAGAATGGGGATGGAAGGAAGACGAAAAGTGAGAAAGCATGCAGAGATCAGGTGGTTGGAGAGGAAAGGAGTTATACAGATGTGCATCAATATTCAAGTTGCAGCCACCAAGAGTTGGTGTGCTTTGAATAACCCCCAGTTGGGAAAGTGGCAGTAAGGCAAGCGATGACTCTGTAGCCTTTGGTCAACATTGATTGTCACCATATAACAGGCAGCCTATTTACATGTGGGCCCAGTAGGCAGTTCCAGAAAGTTATGACTGGGCTTAGAGAGGACAAGCCTCAAGAATTTCTTTATTCTCCATGTGGTACAATTTGCTCATTCACTCCTGGTCTAGAGATAGGATTATTCATTTTATTCTGTCTCTTCATAAAGACCCTTATCATACTGGGTTGAGCAGCCCACCTGCCAACACAGGTTTTTCAACTCACATAATCCAGACTTATCCAACAGTGCTGACACCAAAAAAGCTAGACAGGGAGGAGACATGCTCAAGCCACAGAACAGGAACTAGGAGTTTGGAGGTCTCTGCTGGTTCTGCTCATGGCTAGCTGTATGACCTACGGCAAGTCACTTAGCCTGTCGGTGCTTCAATTTTTCAAGTAAATTGGGACTTGCAAGACTTAGCTAACACACAGGAGTATTATGAAGCTAACTTGTTGGGCTACGAGAGTCCCACATAAGAGGTGTTCTAGAAGACAAAAGTGCTCTGGGCTATGTGAAAGTGCACACAATGGGATTAGACACTAAAGCAAAGGCATCTCCCTTTAAAAGGAAAGCAACATGTCTATGCTTTCCTATTCTCATGTATCATAGTCAGAAACTTTGTGTACAGTCCTCCATCATCATTGCTTTAGAATACCCTGATATAAATAGCCTGTCTTCACTAATTGTTTTCAAAGAGAGAGATGTTAGACTTATCTCATGCATAGTCTTTGTGGAGTAAAAGATTTCACAGAATAAATAAGGGCTGACTGATAGATTGGCTATGTAGTCCATCTCCCAGAACGTGTTGAGGGAGTCAGTGAATGCTGCCCAGAGAAACTCCTCCTGGAGATGTGAGCAAAGAAGGGACCAGAAATAGGCCCCACAATCACAGAGATCCCTTTACAGGAGGGTGCTGGAAGGTAGATATATCAGCCCCAGGTTTATCAAATCCCTGTTTCCAGGGTAACTAGGGCAGGGCTGCTCTGAGGCCAGATAGAGCACCTGAAGCCGGTTAGAGACAACCATATGCCACTTGAGGTCATTGGCCGCAGTAGATAAAATAGCTTCTGCTGCAGGCAGCAGGCAGTGAGTGTTGGATGTGGTGGCTGGAGGACAGTGTGGAGCGGAGGTTTGTGTGGAGTAAAGTGAAATAGAGCGAAGCAGAAATAAAGAAAGCTGACTAGTAGACATTACGGGGAGGACCTAGAAGGTATGGTCATTCAGGGCAATCTTGCCCAGATGGGCCTTAGTGTCCCATGCCCACGGCCTGTGGGGTGAAGAGTCTGGCTCCAGGGCCAGAAGCCCTGGGCAAGTGCAGCACTCAGACATTAGGAGGAGGGAAAGCGGTGCTTAAGCTGGCTGCCAAGCTTGAAGTGCACAATCTGCAGTGCCCAAGCAACCCCATTCATCACAATATTAAAACAATTAACCTAAACAACTGCTTTATTTGCTTCAAGAGTTTGTCCTGATTCTATGACTTATACTTCCCTGCATTTCTTTTCCTCCCATTTTATAATTTCTCCATATTCGAGCATCTTGCAAAGTGGGATTTTCTCCCATGAAAGCTCATGTGATAAATAAATTTGTTAGCTAAAATATGGACTTAGATGTCAAACTTCAGGCACCTAACTCTGTGTTTGAAAATTTTAGCTTTAACCTCTCTGGGCCAAATTTAAAGGTGAACCTTATGGAGTCTACCTGATGTAATCTGCATCTTCTTAAAGTCTGGTCACTCATTTTACCTTTCATTCACATCAACTTGTATGAGAGGCCATTGAATTTATATGCCAAGAGGTCAGTTGAGTACGCCAAGGAAAGCGATTTACAGTAACTTGAGTAAACACCAAGTAACAACATAAACCCAGATTTCAGTGGACATAAGGTGCTTAAATACTAAGAGAATCTGAGCCTTCAAGTACAGGTCTGAAAATAGCCAGCTAGAGGCACTAGTTTTGAGACTGAAGCTGTTTCCCACACTCTACTCATATCTGGCATAGTCCACAGCTATACCATGTCCATTTTTCCCAGCAACTGGGTTGCTCTCCCATTCCTGGAAAAATACGAGGTAATGATTCTATTCTAGTACTGATGAATTAGAGTTGAAGCCCTGAGGACATATAATATGCTAGAAAACTTAAAATATTGTCCTTTTGTTTTTCCTTTTCCACAATTGATTCATCTCACTTCATCTTTCAGCCTGACTTCTTGTGCAGTATATCTTCTGTGCCCTTCTGTTTGCTTGTGTAAATGGTTGCTACCTAAACCTTTGGGAGAGCTGCAACACTGAATGTTTTCCCTCTTTGTTTTTGTGTTTTGCTTTTTAATTTGGCCTAAATCAATTAAAAGGAACTTTACTGTGTGTTCACAGTCCTGTGATGTTCCCCCTGGGATGCTGTGGTTGTACATTGCCTCTTACTCAGATTGATGCCTGAAAATACTGAATTAGAAAATTCAACTATTTTCAATACAACATGATTTTTTCTGCAAAAAGAAATATCAATATTGAACTGAGAAAAACATTATTTTTTCTTCTAATTTTTGAATCCTTTTGAGTGAAGATGACTTATTTTCACTCAAATATTACTATTTTCCAGATTTTTGTTTCTAATGCTTTTATTTATAATGTAGAATAAAATGAATGAACAAAATCGAAAGATGGATAGTCTGCTCCAGTTATATCCATAAACTAAAAGAAACTCCTCTCGACTACTGAAAAGCACTAATGTCTTGTCCTTGATGGAATACTAGAAATCCATTGTATATGAAATCAACTAACTGCAAGAAATTATTATACATGGAACATTCTAAAATCATAGTGAATAAAATATATCAAAACAAATCAATCACATTAGTTAGTCAAAACATAAGCAACACACACAAATCCACCCTATACCAAAAACCTACTGATTGGTATAGTTATCTACATCCCTCAAGCTTTCATCAAAAACACACCACATGATACATTGTCTACAGCCAAGCCCTAAGATATAACCACCTTTGCTCTGATCCCTCAGATGGGGACAGACGCTGTCAGGATCTCTATCAAGTATTCTTAAAACTAAAGTACCCACCTGCGGCAGTGAAGAAACAGATTGACAGAGCCACATGGGTACCCCAAAGTCAGCTACTACAGAAGCCAAAGGAAGAAAACAACAGAATGTTTCCAGTCATCACCTACAACCTCCAAGTCAGACCTCTATAGCACATCCTCAGCGATCTACAGCCTATTCTAAAAGACAATCCCAAACACTCTCAAGCCTTGGGAGACAGACCTCTCCTCAGTTACAGACAGTCCCCCAACCTTAATCAGATACTTACCAGCAACTACAGACCTAACAGCAGAGCCATTAAAGTTGGCACATATCCCTGCAACAAATCACACTGCCAGCTTTGCCCACATATCTGCACAAAAGACAGTATTACAGGGTCTAATAAAACCAGCTACTCCAACAAGGGCTCATTCACCAACTCATCCACCAATGTGAATTATGCCATCATGTGCCAGAAATGCCCCCTGCCTAATATATTGGACAAACGGGACAAAAGAAAATATATTGGACAAAAGAATAAATGGGCACAAAACTGACAAAAGAAAGAACAACATTCTAAAACTGGTGGGTCAGCATTTCAATCTTCATGATCACTCCATTGATGATTTACTTATTGCAGTGGTCAGACAGATGAATACCAGATCAAGGCTTCAAAGAGAAGCTGCGGAGATTGAATTTATTTGCAAATTTTATTTTTTTGCTTCATGACTTAATAGGGACTTTGGATTTTTCTCTCATTACAACAGGTGATTCATCTTCCTCTGTATGCTGTTCCCCCAGTGTTTGAATATTTACAGCTGTTTTAGTTTGCTGTTACAGCGTGACCTGATCCTGTGACTTCCACTCTCCTGCATTTACTTCCTCCCATTCTGTAAGGCCCCCTTCTTCAAAGCATCTAATAAAGTGGGATTTTCTTCTGTGAAAGTTCTTGCAGTCAATAAATTTGTTAGTCTTTAAATGCCACAGGACTCGTGGTTTGTCTTACTGAACCAGACTAACACGGCTGCCTCTTTGGAACTCAACATGTGACTAGTTAGTTACAAAGGAATTTGGAGAACATTTAGGTAGGAAGTCCTCAGTGGCTTTACGAATAATCAGTAATATAGCATCATCAATCATAAAAATATATTATTTAAGTAAAGGAAATTTTGTACTATATGGAATTGGTTAAAAGATATTTAACGTAATGTTTTTCCAGCAAAATATAGTCCTTTAACTTAAAGATATTTGTGAAAAATTAGATACAACTAAAATTTTCCAATATTTTGCAAAAATTTCCTTGACATTAATTGATTTTCAATTGAAATCATTTTCCAAATTATTATTGAAATGTTTCATTCTTTGAAAACAATGTTTTTCACTTTTTCAGTAACTGAACATTTCTACAACATTTTTGTAAACTAGTTAAAACAAGAGTCCTGTGACATCTTAAAGATTAACAAATTTCTTTAGGCATAAAGTTTCATGGCCTCCGAGCCACTGTGTTGGAGCCCACAAAAGCTTATGCCCAAAGAAATTTGTTAGTCTCTAAGGTGTCATAGGATAAAGGAACTGAAATGATGTCCTATCCTGTCCTCAGCACCATCAGGAAAGCAAGAAGGCACACAGCAACTCAAAGGCAAAGGCCCTGGATGTCTATCATGGTTGGAATATCATATGTCCTCCCTACAACATGTTGTACACTGGAGATGGAGTGAGGTTTTTCTTCAGTTGGACATCTATGGAGTTCTGTACATTTAACAGCCATGTGATCCAGCAAAGAAACCGTATGCCTGATGTTCTTTTTCATCCATATTCAAATAAGAAAGAAAGAAAGAAAGAAAGAAAAGTATCAGATGTTTTCCCATATGAAGCCTGCCTCTGCCAATAAAAAATACGCTAAGCCCAGCTCTACACAGAGGTCAGTATGAATTAACCACAGCATCTGTACAGCTTTAACAGAGACACTAGGATTCGTGCCATGCAGGAATCAGCCTATAGGGAGCATGTGGCAAGAGCGAGACCTCAACTTGTATTCCCATCTCGTTTAAGTAAATCTCACAATCTGAATATCTCATTATTTGGGTGGATTGCTACAGTCATGGAGATCCATGTTTGTGACTGTCACAAATCCAGCCAAATGCAACTCACCCAGAGAAACCAGAAGTCACATGAGTTCAAACTGCAAGGCCAGCTTTCGTTTTCACCAGCCTTCATTTTGTCCATGCAAATTCCAGTATTTAGGGCTGAGAGTAATTAATGGGAATTGGGTATCAGAATTCCATAGGCAGCTGTTAGTATTTCAGATGAGAAATCTGTTCATCTGATTCTATCTGCCTTTGTACCTGAAATTTTGTGACACTTTTTTCTTAAATGTTTTTAGGAAAACCAATAAAAAATGCAGCAGATAAAAGTTCTTCATTAAGAAAAATATGGAATAATATTGCTGGCCAAATGAATAATACTGTTACTCAATGATAAAACAGCTCAAAGATGAGACATGTTGGAACTGAACTATTAATTTTACTGCTATTTCACTCACCGTGGTACTTAGACATTTGAATACCAGAAGGTTGCCACAGCTGAGATAATGACCTCTGTTCTAATTACTTAAATTAATCTGGATGCAGGATTAGAGAGCTGCCCATTGGGTCATTCTAATGTGATTTCACTTCCTCTGTAGCCATTCTTAATGGGAACTTTCTTATGGCAATGAACGTGCAATAAAGAGTCCTGTGCGTTTCATTGATATGTGTAGCAAAGCAATGTAAGAGCTGGCGGCTGCTAATACCACAAGGGCAGATGCTGGAGGCTGCTGTGTCACACTGAGTAATGAAACCCATTAATCAGCACTCAGGGCTTTGGGGAACACTAGGAAAGTGTTTGGTGACCTTGTGAGTCCAACTAAAGCTTTTTAACAATGTTTTATATATTCATCATATAAGTAATTAAGATATGTCCTTTTTGTATTTCAATTATTATAATAATGTACTGGAAAAGTTTTATTCTGGGTTTGGATTTTTGAGAGAGGGGGAGAGGGATCTGCACTCCAAGCAATGCTGGGCATGGTTTGATTCAGTGTTCTTGATAAGACATGGATTAAGATATAAGGCTTCAGACTTCTTCCAGGGCAACAACCTTGTCACAATCATGGGAAAGAGTGTTATAGAACTGTATCTTAAAAACTCCATAGCATCCTGCACTGCTAGTGATAAAGTTCTACTTCACAGTGACTATTTTGGGTTTGTTTCTGAAATGGCTGCTTCTAAATATTCACAAATGTAGAGGCGAATTTTATGTTCTTTTGTACAAATGTAACTCCTACTGAGTTCCAAGGGACCTGTGAACCAGGACAGAATTTAGCAAGCCTTTTTTCAGCTGGAAATACATCTTTGGGCTTGGATAGGATTTTTAACCAAATCTATGAGATGTTTTGAATAGAGAGAAAACAGTCTTTAGAATAGAAGATCCAAGAAAGCTGCTTTGAGATGGTGTGTCAGGACTCCATGGTTCCAGTAATATGGGGTTCTATGGAAAAACCCACCTATTCCTTGCATATAAACTTGTGACACTGAATATATAGTAGTCCTGTTGTCTGAATCACTAGAGGGTAAGGAGCTTTATGATCCCATCTATTTCATGAACAGGGGGAGGTACCCAACCAGAATTCCTGAACTGGCACTTTGGGAATCACCATACTTGTAGGGAAACTCAAAACTGGTTGAATAGCTAAACTGAACTGAGATAGGGGAAAGGGGCTCCTACCTTGCAGCAAGGGGGACAACCAAGGAGGTAAGGACTCCAGTCAAAGTTTCTACCTGTTACTAATTCCCCTCCAATGAAGATTCTGTACCATTAGGAAGACTCAGAAGTGCAGAGGCACGCCTTGGCTGAAACTACAGAGGACAACAGCAGAGGGGAGGGAACTCTGGTGAGACCCTTCTAGTCCCTCCATTAAATAAAGCTGAAATCACTACAGTGCGTCACTGGTGGAACCTGAGGACAAGGCAACACTTACCAAGAAACTGGAGACAGGCATCCCTGAGTATACTCAGGACTCTGGGTCCATATTACCCACTGTGCATAGAGTTTAGTGGATGGGAAAGGAGCAAGTGATGCAATAAATAGACATTTGCTTACCGTATGTTCACACTAGCAGGTAAGGAACTGAATTAATGGACTTGCCAACTTTATCATGGGAGCAGTACTTTATTAATCATTCATTTAGATAGGCTGTTGCTGTATTTTCTCAAGCTGATGCTGTGTTCTCTATTTCCTTTATTTCATACATAGTGCTAGCAAGTGGGGAAGTGTTGTCTATGAAAGGTGTTTATTGATTCCAAAATCTCTGGGTGGAAGTTCAAGGAAGTGGTGTGTGTTAAATTCCAGAGAGGCCACTAACTAATCCGATCTGTACCTTGTTGCCACCAACGGCACTCGGCAGAAGCCTTACATATGTGTGCATTTGAGAACAAACTATACCAATCATTCATCCAAATCTTGGTCAAGGACTAATCATCATTATTATTCTTTTTCTCTAAGTATTGCACCTTGACAATGGAAAGAATACAGAAAATAGATACTCTTTTAAAGATAATAGATCTTTCTCCCCATAGTGCATGTTATTGAACAAGATTACCATTACATTAAACATGAACATCAGCAAGAGAACACACATGCACTCTTGTGCACACCAGAAAGATGAGATTATATGGTAACTGCCGCTAACATACAAAACATTTCCTAATGGGTACCAAAAAGTAGCCTTAGTTATTTCATCTGTGTTTAGGAAAAGTTGTGACATCATAGCTGTCAGTAAACACTGAGTTTTCAGTGGTTACACAAGATTTATTTCTCCATATACCTGTAACTGAGTATTTCTAAGATGCCTCAATAAAGAAGACGAAATACAGCAATATCTGTCCTGAAGCACAGGTAAAAAGTACTCCATATTGGTCTTCTGTGTTTCACATTAGCTGAACAATAGGACAAGTCTTATTGATTCATTGCCCTGTTATTATAGAAGCCTGGACCCAAAGATATGACTACTTAGCTTTTGTAAGAATTTACTGGTTTTTCACACTTTCCTCCTTCAGTAACAGTTTTTATATCTTTAACAATGCTCCTTGCCCTATTTTTCTGCCTGTTTCATTTGTCCTGCATTTGCCCATGAATCCATACTGATGAACCATCAATGAATGTTTGGCCAGGTAGTCCCAAAAAGTGTGAATTAGAGTTTTTAAAATCTTAATGATTACCAATAGTAGAATTATTCCTGTTGCTCCAAGTTAGTGATTAAACAGGGATGTGCCAGAACTGCCATTAAAAATTCAGCCTTAAAAATGCATTTGAGACTGAAACAACATATACAGTCTCAGTTTAATGTGGGTTGATAAATATGTATGTATAGTTTGAAAGAAGTTTTTGTGCCTATCCATTTAATTATGGCTTTGGCCATCATATGGACCTATGTCTTTAGGGGTAATAGCTAAACCTGACAGCTATTTGAAAACTAGACATGGCATTATATTATTTTTAGATAATACTTCCATGAAAGGATATTGGGCACCAGGACAAGTCACACATTTATTTAGATCCATTTGTTCATAATTTGGAAGGGTAGCCCTAGGTGTTCTGAATCTTTAAGTAGTACTTACAAGAGAAGCTGTTTGGAATTTTTCAATAAAATATTTTTAGTAAAAAAATGCTGATTCATCAAAATCAAAACTTTGCAGTTTGACAAATTTCCTGACTAGACTTTTTTTAAAACATCCCATCTGACATTTTCTAAATGAATTTTTCTCATTCAAAAAATCATAAATATGTTATTATTTAAAATATCAAGACAAAAAAATTAAAATGGTCAAAATCTAAAAGAGACAAAGAAGTGGCAAGAAGAATGCAGAGCTCTCAACAAAGAGAAAAAAGTGCTAAAGATAAAAGATAACCATTAGACCACTGAGAACATGTGTAGACAATATTGCTGTTTTCAGACATTATAGAACAAAGTGCCACATGGCAAGCACTTCTTGTGATAAATTTAGTGGATGTCCAGAAGGCTTTTGACAGCGTACCCAGAGATAGTCTTTGAAAAATTATGGCATACTATGGAATACTTGCAAAATAATTAGAATCATCAAGGATATATATGAGAATGCCAAATGCTCAGTCAGAGATGGTTGCATCAGACAATGATTTGCAGCGAAAACTGGGATAAGGAAAAGGCATATTATGTCCCCACTGGTTTTTATACTGGTCATTGTCAGTGTGATGAGAAACATAACTGCAAAAAACAACAAAGGAATTTTATGCACAAATAATAAAGCACAGATTACCTTGGTTTTGCTAATGACATTTCCCAATAGCTCAACATTTCACTTAATGGAAGAAAAGATTCCACTTTTGGAAGACAAAGAAAAAGAAGTCAGTTTGTTCATCAACAAGCAGAAATAAAACCCATATATATATGCCTATCAATGTCCCAAATGCCACAGGACTCCTTGCTTGTTTTGCTGAACTAGATTTACACAGCTACCCCTTTGGAACATGCCAAAAGCTACCATCAGAGTAGATGGAGAAACACTGATAATGTAGATGGAAAAACACTGATAGATGGAGAAAACTGACAGTCGTTTTACCTATCTAGAGAGTGAGATGTGAAATTATAGATTACAAGTTATTTCAAATTAAGGAGGCTTAATTTGAAATAAATTAGTCCCTAGCCAAGGAGGCCTTTTATTACATCGAATTAAGCAGTTCCTTAATTCAAAATAAGGAACCGCTAATGCAATATAATAAAACCTCCTTTTACTTCAAAGTATTGCTTACTTCAAAGTTATTAGTTCGAATTAAGCCATTTTAGGCCACAGAATTAATTTTGAACTAATTCCCCTATTTTTTTGCCTGCCTTCCCCTATTTTGAATTAGAGAGTCTAGTGAAGACTCTTTACTTCAAATTAATAAAACCCACTTTATTTTGAATTAGAGAGTCTTCACTGGGCTCCTAATTTGCAATAATAACTTCAAAATAGTGCTAATTCAAAATAATAATTTCAATTTAAAATTGAAGTAGTTATTTTGAATTAACTACTTCAAATTACTTTGTAAGTGTAGACATAGCCATAGAGACATCAAGCTAGATGTCAAGCAAAGAACATCAAAAGCAGGAAACAACTTTCATATATTTGAAAAGATTTGGAAAAATACATGATTGGCACTTGCACAAAATTTTTGAACGCAAGTATCATGTCTCTCCTCCTTTATTGGGCAGAAATCTACAAAAGAAATTGATAATATCATCCTTTTCCAAAGTAAATGCCTGCAGAAGATTTTCAGAGTTCACTGGAAAGGGTTTGATGCAGAATTAAAATTGATAAGTAGATCAATCCAGCCTAATGACCATCTTGGTAAGATGATCAGAGTGGAGATATTTAGAACACATTTTAAGGTTACCATCAACATGACTTCCATATCAAATGATAATACGGACATCACCTGGGAAAAGAAAAGGAGGCCAAACTACAGAACAATACAGAAAGAAGCCAAATCAATCAACATGACATTCAAATGCCTTTACAGGTAAGCACAAGATTGAAATAAATGGTGGAAACTGATGAATGCCCAATGTAGCTGAAGAAAAAGGGAGAATAAAGGAAAAAAATATGTGAAAAGCTCCTTTGTGTGGTAAACCTCTTCTGTAGTGGGATGGGAATCTCATCATCTCATGTAATACATGCAGAGTTTGAGATGTATAATATTTTATATTATAAAATAAAATAATTTTTAAAATTATAAAGTATTATAAAATATGAAAATATTAGCCAACTCAGCCAGTTATTGGCAGATATTTATTTTATTTAGCAATTACTCACTGGTGTTTCTCTGAGCCCATTGTATTTCATCAGCTTCCACACCAGCCATTCTGACTTTGTACATTGTAGTCTCTGAATATGACTAATAAAATGCTCAGAATGATGAGGGACCTGATGCTGCCCTCATTTATACTACTTGTACACTGACCTAACTTCATTAACTTTAATGGAGTTACTCCTGATTTATAGTGATGTAAAGAAGTGGATCGGGCTGAAGAAGTATATAGTTTGGCCCCAAGAGGTGACAAAATAATCTAAAGAGTTCCTTTCATATAATGTGTAATCAAATGTCATCCTCATAAATATTTATAAAATCATTAACAGAGAAATTGTATTAGAGCCTTAATTGTTTAAGACCATTAGAACTTCATCTTAATAGAAGTCATGCAACTTCTGAATTCTCTCAGCATACTAACTTCCAAACTCTGCACTTTTAAAAACTGATAGCAATAATGGGTTTTCCATCATCGGGTTACAGGGGTTAGCAAATGTAATTTTCCATGCCCATCCAAAATAACATTAATTCTGTTCCCTGCATACAAAGTAATTTAAATTATCAGATCCACAGTTTGTAAATAACCTATAAAGGAAGTGACTGTAATGCCCAACTATTTTTAAAAAACATGTTCTTTGTCAACTCTGGCAAGCATTTTTTAGGAATTAAGCTGGAACAATGTAAAAATGGATCAGGATTATTATTAAAAAACAAAACAAAACAGAGGTTAATACCCCATCAAACTAATTTGATTATTTATTATTATAGACCATATTCTGCCTTATACTGAATCAAAAATCAGATTGCTGGGGCCAGACCTTCATCTGGTATAAACAGATGTAGCTCCATTGAGATCAGTCTACAGAAGACAAGGTTCTGCTCCCTGAAAGCCAGTGCAGTCAATGTCAAAGTCTTGCCTGTCTATTTTCATTTGTTTTCTTCATTGGACTCAATGGAAAGAAGCTGCACTATAGCTGTTTGGTTTAATTTGGATCTGTGGTTAAAGGATGCCTTCCTGTGACTTTAGATCTCCTGTGACAAAGATAAGTTTTGTTCTCTTTTGCTGGGACCTGATTTAAAGGGCTGTGACTCCTAAACTGGTGGCTCCATTATAGTGAGCCAGAGTAGCACACAGCCTTCTGTGTTGGTTCTGCAGTGCTAAGAGGAATGAAATGTAGCAAACCCTTATTTTAGCCAATAGTGTCACTGCAGGAACAATTGATCCCTGATTGATTTTCAGAGCAGGATTGACATTAAAAAGCACAATTTCAGCAGCCATGTATGGTCTGTGAAATTCAAGATATTCTCGATTATTTTGAAACACTACAAAAAAAATTGCAGTTGTGACCCCTGCTGCAATATTCAGATTTAAAACATGAGGGCTCCCATTATTCTCCATGGTAGTTTTGTCTGAGTATATCATGACAACTACATACTCTTAAAAGATCCAGGCAGGGTAGGAAAAATGAGGAAAATAGGGAAAAAAAAAAAAAAGAAGCACAATGTGTGTTGGGGAAGAAATGTAACTGAAACACTGCCCTCTCCTTATGGATGTCCCCTCTATGAGTTTGATCTTTGTAGGTCTATGAGATGTAATTAAGCTGTGAGAAAAGAAAGCCAGTGGTTGCTTTCACTGAAGCATCCTTCCTGAACCCCATCAGGAACTTCTGGCATGAGAAAGTGTTGAGCCTGTTTTTTGCTCATATTAAGAACCCGCAAAGAAATTCAGGGCTGCTACTGCTAGGGAAAGCATGAGTAACAGAGCTCCTGAGGATACCATTGCACCATGGGTGAGCTGGGGCAGCAGCGAATGGTGGACAGGACATGGACCTCCATGCAAATGCCCCAGCCTCTGCAGATGTTACAAGCCCTCCAACCTTCTTCATTGACTTGGTGAGCTATGCCAGCTGTCTGTTCTGTGGTGTTATAGACAAATTGTATTCTACTACAAGATGACATTATAGTAGTATGGTTTTTCCATAGGATTTTGTTCCTGGATGAATGATCTGACTCTGAGTTATAAGATTTTACCCAGTATCAGCAATAATAAATAAAATAAAGCAGGTAATACTCTGCAGACTATGATTCATAATTGCTTTAATGGAACAGCTCCAGTAAATGTGTCCTCTAGCTGGTAGTGTATAATTTAATTGTACAGGCTTGTCTAAACTTGGAAATTTCCCAAAATCATACTAGTTATTGGTAAATTTCCAAGAGTATACAAGCCCAAAGATTCAGTCCAAAGAGAATTAAGCTAAATTGGAAAAAAAGGAACTCTTATTCCAGAACAAGAGTGTCCACATGAGGACTTCTACTGAAATAACTATTCCAAAATAATTATTGTGAAATAGCTATTTGGGGCGATTCCTAAGTGTAGCTAAGCCTTTATTACATTGTATGGCTCTTTCAGTTAAGAAAAACTAAGAGGCCATAAACATTCCATCCTGCAAGTATGTCAAATCTATTACAGCCTGGTCATTCAAATATTAACACATCTAGTATAATTATTAATGTTTGAAGAAAATACACCTACAGCAAGACTAAAGAAATCATGCAATTATTCTCTTCATGGGTTATTACAGACTGTTGGAGAAAATGAGGTATTTTTCCTTACACTTGCTAGTTGCTAGATTTACTTCATTAATCTTTGATAATTAAATTGAGATGACAAGTGGCTTCATTTTTTGTGCTGCCTTTACTTCATTTTTTAGATTACAGTCCATTTCTCAGGATATGTTGTTAATTCAGTCAGTAAGCAACTGGATGGTGAATGGATATTTTAAGGCTTTTTTTTTTTTGAATAGAGGAACGTTGTTGACATGAAAACATCTCTTGCTTTCTGGGAAAAGATTTGGTAATTCTGGGGTCATATGATCTGCACCATAGCTGTGGATATGATTGTTCATTATTAATTTATGGCTGCCTCAAAGTGTGCTAGACTCATCACAGTACAGATGAGAAGACATGCATCACCTACCCTGAATAATTTGCAATCAGTGGCCTCAGTCCTTCTAATACTTGTGGACATGTTTATCATTACATGCGAGTAAGACACAAAAGGGTTGTGCCTATGGAGACCAGCTTGGGGAGGGTTTACAATGCATAGACATTAAATGGGAAAAAAGGGCTGTGATGGTTGTAGGGGAAGGGAACAAACAGAACAAATATTTGGATTTTCCAAAATGTGGCAGCTTTTTAGTTAAAATCTGATGGGGGTAGGAAGACTTTTCTGATAAGTCCTACTGCCTAATTTTGAGGTGGCCTGTGTAGAGGAAATTATGCTGTGATCATTGGCCCGGACTTCATCTAACTAGCCATCCTCCCTTGAAAATGGTGACTGTTTAGTAGAAATGTCCTTTTTATAGCTGGAAGACAGCCATTTCAATAATTTTTTTATAACTATTTCAAGGAAAATATATTGAGAAAAACATTTATTGTGGAAGATTTCAGATGTTTTTTTAAGAAAGAGTATTACAATAGCCTTTTTCCTTTGTAAATTTAAAATGTTTCTGGTGCTACTGGAGAATGATACTCATTCTTGGGGCTGTTTATCAGTGTAAAATATTATACAGCTATACATTATAGTAATAATTGCAAGATTTATTTGAAAAATAATCATTTCGCAGTCTATATTGGTGATGGAATTCCGTGGACTAACAGCTAAGGACAATGCGGATCTCGGTAAAAAGAGAACTTTCATGCCATCACAGAACAAATTCTCGGATGGGGGGGCTGGAAGGGGCTGTATCGCTGGTCAGACTGTAGGCTGCTGACAATCATTGTAAGGCTAATATAGTCTCAAATCCTGGAGAAGGACACTAGTTCATAGGCTGTTTAAGCCAGAGAATTGCTGGAGAAAGTGCAAACATTGTTCATTTTTTTAAACTACTGAAATATTTGAATTATTTAAAAGTTACCCTTCAATGGCCTTCTGCAGCCATACCCCAGAGCAAATCCAAGGGTGCTGCCAAACCAAATGACAGCTGATTCTATTAAACTGGGAAGACAAATGACCTCTTCAAATGTTTTCAGATACAGAAAGGTATTAAAACCGGATCTCTTCCAAGTCATGTAAAAGGTAGACAAAAGCTAAGAGATGTTTTCCTGAGTAATGAGTTCTCCTCAGTAATGAGTTCTCCTTTCCTGGCATAGATTATTTGAGAGCTATAGTAGAAGGACACATTAAAAATTATACACACATTGCATTTTAAAAAAGAATTGAACAATACCATTTGAGAGTTTCAGTAAGAGGTGCCATATAATGAATTACAGTATTATAATAAACCATGCCCAGTTGAGTAAAGCTTTACTATAACTCATGCTCCATTGTGTCTTATGACTCAGCCCTGGTCAGCACTGACAGGCAAATTCAGTCGCAGTCAAAGGGAAACATGCAAACTATGTGATGACACTTATGGAGGTTACTCACCTTCGTGCAATAGCCGAAGTTCTTCGAGGTGCGTGCTCCCGACATGCTCCACCTGAGGTGTTGGCAGCCGCCACAGCCCCAGAGTCGGAGATTTTTGTTCAGCAGCGGCTCAGGCAGCGGTGAGCTGACAGGCACTCTGTCTCTCCCGCTCTAGTGATGTCAGCGTTCCATCCCCTGCTGCCGTTAACCGCCAGTTCCTTTCTACCCCAGAGATAACCTGTCAGAATAAAGAAGAAATGCTCTGAAGTAAAGGGGAGGAGGGCGGGACGTGGAGCATGTTGGGAGCACGCACCTCGAAGAACTTTGGCTACTGCACGAAGGTGAGTAACTTCCATTTCTTCGTCGGGCAGTGCTCCCGACATGCTCCACCTGAGGTGATTGTGTAGCAGTCGTTATCCTAGGAGGTGGGAACTTCGGCTACGTCTCAGCAACAGTTTTTAGGACTGCTTGACCCAATGCAGTGTCCAAAGATGATATTTGCTCTAATGCATAATGTCTAGCAAAAGTATCACTGGAGGACCAAGTTGCTGCTTGGCAGATAGCATGTAAAGGAACTTTTGTAAGGAATGCTACGGAAGAAGCCATGGCCCTTGTGGAGTGTGCATGTACGGTATCAGGCGTTGTTGTCTGAGATGTGGAATACACCAGGTAGATGCATGATGAAATCCAATTGGACAACCTCTGCTTAGAGATTGGTTGGCCCTTGGAGCACTCGTTGGTGGAAATAAAGAGACGTTCCGATCTCCGAAAGGGTTTTGTTCTTTCCAAATAAAACGCCAGCGCCCGCCTGACATCAAGGGTGTGAAGTAGTTGCTGCTGCGGTGTGGCATGTGGTTTAGGATAGAAAACAGGTAAGTGGATTGTTTGGTTGATGTGGAAAGAAGATGCCAGTTTTGGAGCAAATTTTGGATGCAGTCGCAAGGATACCTTATCCTTGTAGAATATGGTATATGGTGGGTGTGCCATTAGTGCTGCCATCTCGCTTACTCGCCTTGCAGAGGTAATGGCTACAAGGAAAGCGACCTTCATCGATAGATGCAGTAGAGAGGCTTTACCCCGTGGCTCAAAGGGTTGTTTCATTAATGCCTTAAGTACTGCTGTGAGGCCCCATGGTGTTGCTGGTGGTTAGACATGAGGATAAAGATTCTGCATGCCCACCATAAAACGTTTGATGATTTTATGAGTAAATAGCGTGCCGCCATCCACCTCTTTGTGAAACGTTGAAATTGCCGCGAGATGTACTTTAGTCGTGCTAACCGTGACTTTTTGCTCTTTTAGGTGCAGCAGGTACTCCAGGATCACAGGGATGGACGCCGTCATCGGACAAATAGACCCTTGAAAGCACCAATGAGAGAATCAACGCCACTTCTGCAGGTAAGTAGTTCTCGTGGATGACTTCCTACTATTCAATAAAATGTGACGGACCTTACTAGAGCACTGAAGCTCTACCTCTGTGAACCATTGAGGTTCCATGCCGTCAAGTGTAGTCTGTCCAAGTGGGGATGTGTGTGAGACCCAAGGCTCTGCGATAAGAGATCTGGTATTAGTGGCAGAGGGATTGGCATTGTTATGGACATTTCCATCAGCAAACTGTACCATATTTGGCGTGGCCACGCCGGAGCAATCATTATTACTCGTGTTCTGTCGTGCCTGATTTTCTGAAGAGTTCGCTGAATCAGTGGTATGGGCGGAAATGCATAAAGTAGTGTGTTGCCCCAATTGTGGAGAAATGCATCCCCGCTCAAGCCTCGACCTTTGCCGGCCCGGGAGCAGTACTTGATGCACTTCTTGTTGTGTATGGTGGCAAATAAGTCCATAGTGGGAGTTCCTCACTTCGCAAAGATATCCTGAATGACCTCTTGCTTGATCTCCCATTCGTGTTGATTGGGAAATAGGCGACTGAGGGAATCCACTACCACATTTTTCTTGCGTGGAAGGTATTCTGCAACCACCTTTATGCTGTGTTGTATAGACCAGTCCCAAAGTTCAATAGCCTCCAGACAATGGGATCGAGATTTGGTTCCTCCCTTACGATTTATATAAAACATCGTCGTCGTATTCTCTGTACGAACTGTTATGACTTTCCCGGCAATCACAGGGAGAAAATATTGGCATGCCCTGTGAACCACTTTTATTTCTAGTAAGTTTATGTGTAGACGTCTCTCCCAAAAGTTCCACCTGCCTTGAACTGCTCTTTCCTGGCAGTGCGCTCCCCATCCCAAGAGAGAGGCATCTGTCGGTATGACCACCTCTGGCTGGGGTAGTGACGATGGGACACCCCCAAGGAGGTTGATGTGGTCCATCCACCAGCTTAGTGAGTCTCTGATGACCCTCGGAAGAATTAAGAACGTTCCAGAGGGATTGCTGCGATGCCTGAAATATGACAGGAACCACAACTGAAATGGTCTCATCAGGAGTCTGGCATTGTTTACTAAAGAGATCGTCGCTGCCATGTGTCCTAGCATCTGCATTGCTGTTTGGGCTGAAATAATCTTGAAGTTTGTATGGTGGTTACTAGCTGCTGTAAATTGTGGAACCTCTCGAGTGGAAGAACGGCTGTTGCTGTGGTTGACGGAATCCTTGCTCCGATGAAGTGAATGTCCTGTGATGGGATCAGAGAGGACTTTTCGTAATTTATGTTGATGCCTAAGGACAGGAAGAGTTCGACTGTTATGTTTACTGCCTGCACTGCATGACGATATGTAGATGCCTTGATCAGGAAATTGTCGAGGTATGGGAATATCTGAACCCACCTCTGCGCAGAAACGCAATGACTGGTGCCATGGTCTTGGAAAAAACCCTTGGTGCTGTACATAGTCCAAAGGGGAGCACCGTATATTGATAATGATATTGAAGAAATTGGAATCGTAGAAACCGTCTGTGGGACTGACAGACAGACAGCTATATGGAAATAAGCATCTCTGAGGTCGAGGGAGGCCAGCCAATCGTCTCGTTGAAGGGTTGGGAGTATCTTGTTTAGGGTCACCATCCTGAATTTCTTGACCTGAATGTATTTGTTTAGCCGACGAAGGTCGAGAATCGGTCTCCAACCCCCAGTTTTTTTCTCTGTTAGAAAGTATGGAGAGTAAAACCCCTTCCCCTTTTGATGATCTGGAACAACCTCAATGGCTCCTATGTAAAGAAGATGTTGGATCTCTTCTTGTAGAATTCGTACGTGATTGGGGTCCCTGAAAAGGGACGGAGGGGGGGGTTGGGTATGTGGCTTTGAAAGGAAAGGAATGGAATAGCCATCTTGGACAATCTCGATGACCCATTTGTCCGACGTTACATACTTCCAGACTTGGAGGAAAGGTTGGAGTCTGTTGCTGAACAGAGGTTTGTGTGGGGACCACGGGCACTGAGAAGGTAAGTGGCTGACCAGTCCCTCGACCTGCCCGTCAAAACTGCTGTTTGACATTTTAAGACCGTGTAGGTTGGTACGGCCATGTTGCTTGTCTTCCCTTCCGTGGTTGTCTGGGTTTATTCCGGTAACTATCAGGTCGTCTATATGATTGCACTTGCGTGAACCTCTGGTTGTCGAATTGGTTCCTGTAAGGCCTTCTTCTTGAGAATGAGGCAACAATACCTAACGTTCTCAGAGTGGCTCTCGAATCTTTAAGACCATGCATGACATCATTCATACTTTTCGCAAAGAGGTTTTCTTTATCAAAGGGCAAGTCCTCTATGGTTTTCTGCATTTGTTTCGGTAGATCAGCTGTTACCAACCATGAGGCATGTCTCATGGCAATCGCTGTGCCCATCGTTCTGGCTGCGACATTGGCCACATTGAGCGATGCTTGAAGAGCTGTCCTCGCTATTAGCAGACCTTCTGTAAACAGAGTATCTATTTGCTCTTGTCTGTCCTGTGAAGTAACCTTAAAGGATTCTTTGCGTTTGTTGAAGATCTCATGGTTGTAATTAGCTAATTGGGCAGCGTAATTTGTGATCCTCAGTTGAAGGGCCACCGAGGTATACACCTTCTTCCTGAAAATGTCCAGTTTTTTGTCCTCTCTACTACCGGGAGTAGCTCTTTGATACGAATGTCTACCCCTTTGGTTTGCAGCCTCAACTACAAGTGAGTTGGGTTGCGGATGACTAAATAGAAACTCATTCCCTTTAGGGGCAATAAAATATTTTTTATCTGCCCCCTTACTAGATGGTGGTGCAGACGCCGGTGTCTGCCAGATCAGATTGGCGGGCTCCATAATTCCCTCGTCCATGGGGACGGCTAATTTGGTGGATCTAGGTGCTTGAAGAATTCTGTGCAATTTATGCTGCGACATTTGATTTTCTTGTAGCGATTCCTCCATCAGGTCAGCTGCACACCTGAAGAGCTCACGAAATTGTTTATTGTCATCACCCTTTCCCTGTGTAATTGAATCCATAGGAGGGTCATTAGCGGCTATTGCCGTGGGCGCCATCATGGTTGCCCCCGGTGGAAAATTCTGGGTAACTGGCGCTGACATCGCTCCATTTGGTAAAGTTGCACCGTAAGGTTGCCAAGGTGCATAGTTTAAACCTTGTTGTGTATAGACCAACCAGGGTGGATATACCCAGGGCCATGGTGGATTAGGGTTGTAGGCTGGAGCCTGGACTATTTGTTGTGGAGCCTCAGAAGGAACTGGGCTGGAAGCACTAGAAGATTTAGGACTGCTTGAAGGAGATGTGGCAGGTGTATCTGTAACAGATGAATCTGTCTGGAACAACGATGATCTGGGGGAGGAAGGAACAGTTAAATCCTCCATCTGCACTGTGTGTTTAGATTTGCTTTTATGTTTCCTGGAAGAAACTTCAGCGTCAAAGGGCTCCTGCACTGTTACAGGCTGTGGACAGACTGAAACTGACGAGCCCTGAGCTGTCAGTACTGTATCCGTTAAGAGCTGCAGTACCGCTGGGGATGACAGTGGCGGTACCGTGCTCACTGGCAGAGTCGGTGCCGGCACGAACGGGGCAGGGAGTACCAGTACCCCAGCCGGTGCCATCAGCGGTATCGGTGCCACTTGACTGCTCGGCACCGTAAGCGCTGCTGAGGCAGACGCTGCTTTCGGTGCTTTTTTCTTTAAATTTTTAGCCGCAGCCACCACCTCCGTGAGGTTGTGCTGTTTTCCTCGCGTCCGGGTCTCATTACCCTTAGGACGCTTCTCAGACACTGGGGATGAGGCACTGGAGGCGCACTTGTGCACTCCCTCATGGTTATGAGGAGAGGCACCGGGATCGGAATCAGTGCGAAGAGAGCCTTCCAACAGCAGCAGTTTTAATTTACGCTGTCTCTCCTTTCTCGATCTGGAGGACAGGCTCTGACAGTGCCGACACTTGTGAGCGAGGTGCTCCTCTCTCAGGCATTTTACACAGGCTGTGTGCCCGTCTGAGGCAGGCATTGCCTCCTTGCGTTGAGCGCAGCGCTTGAAGCCGGTTTTAGCACTCGACGTCATGCTGGCTGTACTGTTTTCCATCTGTGACATCTCTGTTGTTGTTCTTAATGTTCCTATTTTCTGTTTTCAGGTTGACAGAAAGCCCCTGAGGGTGAGCCACTGCAGACTCCATCCAGAGTCATTGAGCGGTAGAAAGGAACTGGCGGTTAACGGCAGCAGGGGATGGCACGCTGACATCACTAGAGCGGGAGAGACAGAGTGCCTCTCAGCTCACCGCTGCCTGAGCCACTGCTGAGCAAAAATCTCCAACTCCGGGGCTATGGCGGCTCCCAACACCTCAGGTGGAGCATGTCGGGAGCACTGCCCGACGAAGAAACATAACTTACATCAACTTCCTAAATTCCCTTTTGCATGCTGTCTCCTATGCCTCTCCAATGGGAAGTGTGTACCCACTGAAAAAGTGCTAAGCTTTTAGGAGAGGTGGTTTTATTGAATCAACTTCCAAAGTGATTGAATGGGCCTTTGCTTCTGCTCAATAGATCCAGATTAATCGATCTGACGATGGTGACTTTGCCACCTTCAGTTAAGACGTACCTTTAGTTGCAGAGTCTGCTTTTATGCCTTACGCTTACCACATTTTGTCAAACATAAGAACTGCCAGTGCATTAGACAAATGGTCCATATAGCCCCGTATCCATCTCTGGCAGCGTCCAGTACCAGAGCTTCACAGGGAGTGTACAGAACAGAGCAGCTGGAGTGCTCCAACCCTATCTTCCCCTCCTGCCTTCTGGCAGTGAGAGTTTAGGTTAGCCCTGAGTTGGAATTGCCACCCCAACCATCTTGGTTAATACTTTTTGTTGGGCCTATGCTGCATTAATTTACCTAGTTTGTTTCTGAAACCATTGCATGGGAATAAGCGCCATAGGTTAACTGTGCATTGTACGAGCAAGTACTTTATTTTAAAACGGAACCTGAAGTCTATCAATTCCATCTGGTTAGCCATGGTATAGTATTGTGTGAAGGGTAAATATCATGTCTCTATTCACTTTTTACACACCATTCATGATTTTAGAGATTTTGATCACATCCCTCCTTAATTGTACATTTTCTACTTAGAGGAAACCAAAGTCTTTGGGTTCCGGGGTGAGTATGATTACAAAGCTGCATATTTTTTCTCTCTCCTCATATGGAAAGTGTTCCCTACCCTTGATTGACTTTGCTGCCTTTGCTAAACCTTTTCCAGTTCTGCTATATCCTTTTTTAGAAAGAGTGATGAGGATTGGACACAGTTCTCAAAGTGTGAGTGAACCGTGGATTTATATAGTGGTATAATGATATTTTCTGTTCTATTTTCTATCCCTTTCCTAATAGTTAACCTTTTGACTGCTGCTGTGCATTAAACTGAATTTTTTAGAGAATTATTAACTGCTAATTTAGAATGCAACATTATAGGTGTGTCATTGGGATTATCTTTTTCAGTGTACATTATGTTGCACTTATCAGTGTTGAATTTAATCTTCTATTTTGCTGTCCAGTCACTTCTTTTGTACGATCCCCCTGTAACTCTTTGCAATCAGCTTTGGACTTGCATGTTCTGAATAATTTAGTATTTTGCCACTTCCCCATTCATTCTTTTTTCCAGATCATTAATGAATTTGTAGCGCAGCAGAGGGCCCAGTACAGATCTTTGAGGGATCGCTCTGTGTATTTCTCTTCATTGTGAAAACTGGCCATTTATCCCTCCCCTTTGTTTCCTGCCTTTTAATTAGGAAACAAAAGGTAGGAATAAAGGGTAGGCTCCTCTGTGAAAGGAACTTCTCTTTACTCCACGACTGCCTGTTTTCTACAAAATTCTTTGGTGAAGGACCCTTTTTAAGCCTTTCTGAAAATCTGAATATACTATTTCAATTGGTTCACCCTCATCCATGCACTTGTTTTTGCCTTCAAAGAATTCTAACAGATTTGTGAGTAAGGATATCCCTTTACAAAAGCCATGTTGACTTCTCCAAAAAACCGTTTCATCTATATGTTTGTTAATTCTGTGCTTTATTGTAGTTTTCATCAGTTTGCCCAGCCCTGAAGTTGGGCTCACTAGCCTATAAGTGCTACAATTGTTTCTGTAGACCTTCTTAAAAATCAGCATTACTTAGTAACTTTCCTCTCATTGGCCATGTCTACACTTAGATTGTTAAATCGATTTAACTTAAATCGAACTAATTGCATTGAACTAATAATTATTAAATCGATTAACATGGCTCCACTAGAAACCAATATTGAACTAGCATGTCCATGGACAAGACTTGCTAGTTTGATTTAGGAGAGGGGCACCATGGGAGGTGTGATGAGCTGGCCCCCCAAGATGGGCCATGCCACCACCCAATCTCCTTGCCAAGCTCTAGCCTGGTGAGCTGGGTGGCGGGGAAAAGCATCCCCTACCCTGCTCCGGGTGTCCTGAGCCCAACAGGGGAGAAGGCATCCCCCCACCTGGCTGCAGCCCCGCGTGCTCAGCCGGGTGCAGGGAAGGGGCCCCCATGCCTGACTTTAGGAGCACTCATCCAGGTGTGGGGGTCCTGTCCCCATCACCCAGCCAGCACAGTTCAAGCAGGGCATGGGGGTCCCCATTCCCGCACCTGTTGGGGGGACTGGGGCTTGATTGGCCCTGGGCCAAATTGGAGCCAGGGAGCCCCTTTGGGGCTGCTTGCCCCAGGCACTGGTGGGCAAGTGCTTTTTTCCAGGGAACTATGCACCCTGGGAGGAGGAAGGTCAAATTACTGTTAAATCAAAATAATAGGTAAATCAAAATAACGTCACTAGACTGCATTATATCAAAATAATCATTTGAATTTAACCATAATTTTGATATAATCCAAGGTTTTACTATATTAAAATGACTGTTCCTTGTTTCAAAATGAGGGAGTTCCTCATTTCAGAATAAGGAAAGTGTAGACATGCACTTCTTTAAATTGAAATAATCATCATTATTTCATTCTCAAATGTAAGTGTAGACATACCCATATAGTACAGAGGCTTGTTTCAGCAGTAGGCAACTTACCAGTTAGTGGTTCTTCAATTTCATATTTGAGTTCCTTCAGAACTCTTGGGTGAATACCAACTGATCCTGATGATGTAATACTGCTTAACTGATCAGTTTGGTCTAAATTTCCTAAAACCTTTTCTATTGACATATCAGTGTGATATATTACTTCTGATCTGATGCCCTAAAAGGATAGCTCTGATGTGGGTATTTTCGCTTCACCCTCTACAATGAAAACCAATTAAAATAATTCATTTAGCTTTACTGACATGGCCTTGTCTTCCTTGAGAGCTCCTTTAATATCTTGATTGTCTATTAGCCTGACTATTTTAAAAGGGATAGCCATGTTAGTCTAGTCCAGTGAAAAAACAAGAAGCAGTTGTGTGGCACTTTAAGACTAATAGATTTATTTTTTTGCATGAGCTTTCGTGGGAGAAGATCCCACTTCCTCAGATGCTTTGAAGATGGGTGAACTTACAGAAAGGAAT